>JAWWMO010000175.1:4219123-4233999 GCA_035047845.1 Dendrocincla fuliginosa | reverse complement strand
CACTCCCAGGGATCCAGGGGCAGCCACAGCTTCTCTGGGCACCCTGTGCCAGGGCCTGCCCACCCTCCCAGGGGAGAGTTTGTGCTCTTGAACTGAATCTCCAAACTTGTTGGCCCCAACACAGCTCCATCTCAGCATGTGCAGCACTGCAGAGATAACAGGATCTGAATGGAGCTCACACATGTAGAATTAAGCTTTCCCTGCTTAAGTTATTGAGTTGGCAAGAGCCAAAATCCCAGGACTCAGCTTACAGCAATCCAGGTACAGAAAACTCAGTTGGTCATGGCAAAGGCTGGTATCTATTTAAGCAGCAAAGTGCTAGAGATGGAGGAATAGAGAATGGAGCCAAAATATTCAGCAGTATAAAGCAGAGTTTTTACTCGCTGCTTTTACCTGAGCAATACTGAGTAGCTTTCAGAATTTAACTATACTTTGTACATACATACATATATATATATATGTAGGTTTTATATATACATATGTAGGTTTTTTCATTATGCTTTCCCTTTGGAAATATATTTATAAAGAAAAAGTCTCCATATAATTCTGAAATTGCAGCACTAGACTTCATCTTGTAGCAAGAGGATGCATTTGGAGATTATTTACAGGATGGACTACATGGAAAATTTCAGGCAAAATCTTCAAATGCAGTAAAACAGCCTATTTCATGTGTCACATCAGGACAAAATTGAAAACATTCAGATACTTGACAGACATGCACACAGCAAAGGGCTGGCTCCACTAATTGGAGAAAGTAGCCACTTCCCAAGACACCCATAGCACCAAAAAGTCTGGTCTGTGTCAAAATAAAGCTGCACATAAAATTACTCCCTTGGTACACAGAGCCAGCTGCCCTGACCTCAAAGGATGATGCTCCCAGATGTTTAATAACCTAAATGTCACCCCTGGGCTCACAGACATGCACGTACACACACACACACACACACACACAGAGCCACCCCAGCCATGCTCAGAGAGTGACAACAGCTGAGCTGCTGTGACATCACTGTCCCTGTTTTGCTGCCAGTGTGGTCACACAGCCTGGTAATGGCTCCAGTTGCTGACAGAAAGGATATTTTAATTTCACTGTCCCCTCGTTAACTGGTGGTAACAGAAGCACTAAGTCACATCCACACGGGCAGTGCCACCTCCCTCAGCTGTGCTGCACAAATTTCTGAATTCAAGAACAATTACGACTTCCAAACTTAGAAAAGCAGAAAGCAAACCATCTAAGAATGCTCTAAGTATGATAAATATACATCACATTAAGTATATGCAGACCTGTTTTTTTTAGTTTTACTGTGGTTCCTGCAAATAGTTAGATACAGGAATTGACATAAATCATCTGTTACAGCTTCATCGTATTTAAAAGTCCATTAACCATCGTGCCACGTTGTTCTGGTGAAAGCTATGAAAGGACTTTAAATGCTAATTTTTGTTTATTTTTCTCCTCCAACTGACAGTTTGTGTCACTATTATAACCCTTCACCATTCAATTCCCAAATAATACTCATTAGCACCCTTTCCTCAGTGTAACTTAACATCTGGTGTCCTTCCTGTAATTTTTATTGTGTGGCCTTTTCTCTAACCCAGGACTTAATAACATGAGCTGGCAGCTGCTATTTCTGCAGCCTTCTGGGCAAGAGCACAACTTTCCTCTTGTACCCACTTTATCTGTTACTTTCTATGGTATCAGTGCTATTTGACAAATGTGCAAAAAATGAATTGTCACTCCTTTCATTCCACATTTTTTTCCAAAACTACACACTGGCTAATAACTGATTTTCCATTACAACAGAATCACATCAATTGAACACTATCCTAAAAACTACTGTCAAAAGCAACTTTTACACCTGTTTTTCACTAAAAAAGCAAAGAAATAACAGGATTCGCTCATTTTTAACAGGTCCCTTCATTTTTAATTTATTTTTATGGGAATGCCACAATTTGCACAATTGCACACCAGCAGTGCAAGGATGTAACACATGACCGGCCTGCATTGGGGGGCAAAACCGAATGCAAAATCCCTGAGGCTCCTTAAGCGGCAGGAGGAGGGACTGGCCCCCCTACCTGCAGCCAGGAACTCTGTCTAGCTTGGTAAGTGACCACTGAAGTGCAAAAATGATCAGGGAACTGCTCCTAACAGGTGGTGAGATGAAAAAGAAATGCAGAAGTGAGAAAGATCACTTTTTAGGGTGACAAAAATAGGGCAAACTATTGGATGTTCTTTTTTTCTCTTTTTCTTTTGTCCAGGTATCACTCCCAAGAGCATCAGGTTCATCTGCAGGCTGCCTGAACTACAACTGCAGTGATGGAAACCCACCACAAAACCTGATTCACCTGTCTGCTTCAATGTCTTTGCCAGCTGTGTTTGTTGATAGAACAATGAATTTTCACATTGTGTTTTGTGGTACTGCATTTTATTTACAACAATAATCTACGTGGCTTTAAAGGAATGGATTATATATGTTGTTTGGCATATAGAGACTCACAGAAGGGTTTGTGTTGGAAGGGACCTTAAAGACTTAAAGAGCATCTCGTTCCACCCCCTGCCATGGACAGGGACACCTCCCACCAGCCCAGGGTGCTCCAAGCCCCATCCAACCTGGCGTTGGACACTTCCAGGGATCCAGGGGCACCCACAGCTTCTCTGGGCACCCTGTGCCAGGGCCTGCCCACCCTCCCAGGGAAGGATTCCTTCCTATGAAACAAAATCCTGAATATTCTAAAAGGGATCTTCCTCAACAGATAACATTCAGGAACACATGTCATACTCTAGTGTGTAAGAGTCACTCCACTGCACTGTGTGAGGCATGTCAGAATAAATACAGCTTTAAATAATAGAAATACTACTGTGTGACACCTTGCAAGCATCATGGTCCCTCCAGGGGAACATGCAAACATTTGTTTTCCTGTGAGATTTTTTACATTGCCAATTTTATGGTGCTCAAAAATATCCCAAACACATCATTTAACACTTGTGGGACAGGAAGAGTCCAAGAGAATCTTGGATTTCATAGCAATGAAAATTCAAATAACCTTTTCCATATGAAGAGAATCTTCAAAACCAGTCTCTGAATTGGCCCAAAGTACCTAATCTTGGAAGAAAGATGGGAGACTTGCCTGCTTCTTTCATTCAAAATCTAGAGGCACCCCCTATCCAACATATATGCCGCATAAAGCGAGCAGATATTGAATAGCACTTCCAAAAATTCCTGCTGAGAAACAGTCCCTTCGTCACACAGGACCTGCACCACACCTTGGGACAACAGAGAAAACTCCTCCTGCTGCTGGCACGGCAAGGTGAGCAGAGGACGAGCATCTGGGGATGCACCAGCACCTTAAAGGTTCTGAGTTCTCTGATTAGGAAGGTACTCATGGGGCTGCACCTCTGCCCCTGAAACATCTGCTCTTGGTGCCGTGGCAAAATTTGGACCTGCTGAAAACCAGCACACTGTGATTTCAAGCCCAAGGCCCACAAGTTGTTTCCCCAACCAACCAACACTTCCTGCTGCCTAAAGCTGCCCATGCTGCAAACACTGCTTTGACTTCTGCTCTGCCTGGGCAATTGGGGCTGTCCTCGGATGCCCCTGCCATGGCAGGCATGTTTCATCACCCGAACTGCCATGCAAAAGCCTCACTGGCAGAGAGATCTGGCAGGAGCGTAACTGCTAAATGAGCAGCAATCAAGTAGTTCACCCAATCAGTTTTCTAATTCACCACAACTGCTATAAATACCACCCGTTATTACTGAATGTAGCTTTTAGGGGGAAAAAATACATGCAAACTTCCTGCTGAAGCTAATCTATGGGAAAATTATACAGAATATCACATTAAAATCTAAGTAAACACTTTGGCACCCTCCTAATGTATGTGCATAGATTACTGGGGTGTACTTCCAGGATAAGTACCTTTTGATGTTCAAATTATTGGTGGATATTTAAAGTTGATTACCCTAGAGGTAAGATATAATTGGTAAACAAGGAACATATACAGAAAAACAACATAATAACCACAAGTTGTATTTATTTCACAATTTATTCCTACATTGGGACAATAGTTCAGGCAAAACACTAATTATACTTTTAAGCCAACAAAATGAAGTTGGGGAGTGGCAAAGGCATCTTTTTTTTCATGGTATGGCGTTAGGAGGTCAACAGGAGACCTTCCTGGACTTCACTTGCACATCCCTGACATCTGAGCTGCATTGCATGCACAGAGACACAACAGGAGCTTTCTGTGGGTGCTCAGAGCCACCCTGGACACCCTCCCAGGGATACCTCTGCAGAAAGACCTGCCCAGCAGCAAAGCCCAGGACTCAGCTTACAGCAATCCAGGTACGGAAAACTCAGTTGGCTATGGCAAAGGCTGGTATCTATTTCAGCAGCAAAGTGCTAGAGATGGAAGATTAAACATGCAGCAGAGAGCGAGAGGAGAAGCAAAATGGATTCAGGTAATAAGAGAATAAACAGAGGAGACACTGGTGTGCTCACTAAATTACTGAAGAGATCCATCAACTCGCAGATGTTATGGCAGGGACATGTTCACTTGGCTAACATATATATTTAATTACCTGCATTATTTATCCTTTTCAGTGTAGGCACCTTGTCTAGACTGTTTGATTACACCCATCTGTAAGCTGCCTCTGGCTTCCCTCTCTCTTCTGTCTTATTTTTAAGATGACTTTTGCTATGCAAAATGGTGCATACCCACTCTCCCTCCATATGTTTGCCTCTTTATCACTGTGAGACACTGACAAAGTGCTGTTGTTTGTTTTTTGCCACGGATGACCTGAATTAGCCACTACCAGACACAGCAGTGCTGGCCCATCAGGCTGTTGGACTTACATGGACACCTAAAGGCAGAGAAGAGCTCCGTTTTCTGTGGGTGTGGGATGTTGGACAGGTACCCTCACTCCCCTCAACACCTGATGCTGGCTGGCAGAGGGATTACCTGAACTAGGGAAGACCCTCCACGTTGAAAGCATGATTAAATAGCATGGATAATAAGAACAGGTAGATAAATAAAAATAATCAGTAAAAGAAAAAGGAAGGCTATTTAGGCAGTCTTTTATGCATCTGCTCATGCTTTGGGCATCTGTTAATAAATGCACAGCCTGGCTGGATTTGTGTCCAAGGCCAGGTTGGATGGGGCTTGGAGCAGCCTGGGCTGCTGGAAGGTGTCCCTGCCCACGGCAGGGGGTGGCACTGGGTGATCTTTAAGGTCCCTTCCAACCCAAACCATTCCATGATTCTACCTATGATTTGTATATAGGACATATTGGACCACCAGCACATTCAAACTGGTTTCAAGCACAAACCAAGGATCTTCTAGCGGACAGTAGACATCCTCAATCACTGCTGAAGGATGAGGTGAGAATCTCACAGAAAATTCCCTGCCAACAGATGCACTAAAAGAATGTTGAGCAGCAGTGTGAGCCTTGCTCACATGAAGAGGAGACTCCAGCAGTCACACAGATGAGGCAACAAAGCACTCAGATGGGGGAATGGGTTCTGGTTAAATCCCACCCACAGCAGCCATGCAGGAAAGTCTAGCTAAAGCGCCCTGCAGCACTGATGTAAGCAGTGGGAACATCCACATGCAGCTTGGACAGCATGGAAATTCATTCAGTTAAGCCATCACACTAATATGGAAGCAGGGAAAAAGCCACTACCTGGGAGAGTGAGGAAAAAAGCCCTAGAATTGCATGGCTCAAGGACACAATAGCAAGAACAAAGTGTTTTAGAACACATTATTTTTAAAAGGGTAGCATACTCAGAGCCTGTGTTCCTTTCAAAGATCTGGCATCAATTCCATAGAATCATTGGCTCAGAGAAAGGTTTGGGTTGGAAGGGACCTTAAAGACCACCCTATTCCCCTCCCTGCCATGCACAGGGACACCTTCCAACTCGGCCTTGGACACTTGATGGGGCATCCACAACAATTTCTGGAACACTTGTACAATTTCTGGAACACTTGTTGCCTGCAGGCACATGTTGAGACCAACACTGTTGGCAATGCCCTAAGGTGGTCCCAACTCCAGTGCCAACCCTCTGCCTCCACATCCCTCCACAGAACCCACTGCTCTCTCCTTGGAGTGGCTCTCACTGCAGAAAAATATTGTCCATATAGTTTGTACCCTCCTTTTAGAACAAAGTCATTATAAAAACTCCTGCCTAAGATAGTAGGCAGGGTGAGGTTTGCAAACTCAGGTTAAAAATGCAGATGTTGCAGATCTCCAGTGCAGACAGAGCCACTTTACAAAGAATACAAACCTCACACTTTTATATGCCAGAAGAGAAGTACAAATGCAACCTTACTGACTAAAAACAAACCTCAAAAACAATCACCCCTAAAAAGTGAAGTGGAAAAAAATTACTTGAATCAGCTGAAATAACAAAAGACATGAACCAGGCATAATTGTATTTTAACGGGAACCTAAATACTGATTTTAAGAACTTCAAGAATGTCCTGCATGCTTTTGTCTCCTCATTACTTTGATTTCACAGGGTATTTAATACAACTTCATGCACTTCACTATAGGGAGAGGAAACAGTGCTTTTATTAAGCATTAATTCTTTTATTTCATTTTGATGGTAGTAAACATCTCTGCCATCTGTCTTAAAAGAGGAGAGTTTCTAGTGCTACTCTAAAACAACATTAGAGAGACAGGCACTTGTTTTCATCATTGTTTCCTTTTCAAGGCAGGCAAAAGAGCTGTGCTCCAGGTAAAAGTGCTCCTAAAAACCCTGTAAAGATTTCAGTAAGAGGTATTTGGAATTCAAACATAAAAATCCTAAACTCAGTGCGACGGTGGCTTCGCTTTGCCAGGGCAATTTCTAAATTTTTCCACTGAAGACTCATTGAAAAAAAAAAAATCCTTCCCTAACACAGCTTTGCCAAAAGCTTAGGCTTTCAAATTACTCGAAATTATATCACAAATTGAGAGCTTGCAAGAAATATGAAAAGATTCTCTGCTAAGTACATGACACAGATAATGGAAACCAATGTAATCCAGGAAATCCAGTTCTGCTCAAAGTAAGAAAGTAAGGACAGTTGTCTTACTAGAAAGATAAAAACTGACAGCTCAAGAAAGAACTAAAGGGAGAAAAAAGTCTTTACCACAAAAGAACAGTTTTCTGATGTATTTCAGGAAGTGAAAAATCTAGGATTTGCTTAACAGCTTTGCTGGCAGATCTCAGAGACACAGAACTCAGCAAGATTACCTAAAGCAGTGCATATCAACTCACGTTTGTGCATAAGAATGCGCTTGTTCATGTCTCATCCTGGCAAAGGCAGTGGCTTACTGATGGTATTAAACACAAGAGAGGCAGGTACAGACCCCTTCCTTGTATTGTGTCATTAAACGAGGGAAGCACCATTCATCCTACAATTCCTCAGTGGCAGGGAGGGGATGAGGAGTGTTGCCCACTGAAAAGGGTTCCAAACAACCTCTGAGTTTCTGCTGCACTGTGCAGGCTGACAGAGCAAGCAAAGGTGTCTCAGGCTGAGGAAGAGGAATACTCCTTGGGTTTTTGAGATGATCAGGCCAAAGCAGTAAGCAGGTAACACCTTGCAGCCTCACACTCTGTCAGCTCACCTGCACTTCAGCTGTTCCAACAGCACTTTGTCATTGAATCATCTTAATTAAGAAACAAAAACCCCCAACTGCATTGTTTCTGTAAAACGTTACAGCTCTCTTCAGCAATCTAAACCTTTTGAGTATTCTGCTCAAAACCAACATTCTTGGATTGTCTTTGTAGATTTCCTCAGCTTTTTGGCTGAGAAGGGCAAGAGCCTGAGCAAACATAGCAAGAAACAAAAGCTATGATCAGAGAGCCCAGAGAGGCTCAACATGCCTTCCTTGATACCAAGGGCAAAATCCCTCTTTTGCTCATCCAAAATCCCTCTTCTTTCTCCGTGGCAGACATTTGTGGTGTATCTCACCATCCTCCCCAGCCTAGCTTATGAAGGAGGGCCTCTCCATCTCCTCCTCCCTGCCTGTTACTTCTACCCAGCTCTCCATGCCAACAAAAATCTTGCCTCTTTCTTTTCCTGTTATTTGGAAAACACGTCACTTACATCAGTATTTTAACTCATACTGGCTAGATATAAAATATGATGCACCAGGAGGAACAGTGTGACAAACAAAAATTCCACTGAGCTTTCAGTGTGCACACCATTATGTAGTTCTGCCAAAGGGCACCTCTCAAATTTAGGAAGATATTAGCTGTGGAGTCCAAAAGCACAGCAGTACAGACATTATTATACAGAACCCATGTTTTGGGTTAGCAAAGGCAATCATTCAAAGCAGCAGCTCATCAAAAAGACCCTCAAGAAGCTGCCGGAGCTCTGGAGCTCCTGTCAACAAGATCCTGCAGGGAAAAACAGAAGTGACAAAGAAAAAAAATTCTCTCAACTTTTAGCAGCAGATCAATGAAATACATCAGTACATCTCATCCCTTGGCAGACAACATTTGGCCTCACGGAATGTGCTACTAGACAAAATTGGCAAGAAAACCTCTCCAAAGCACAGGCCCATCACAGCAGCAGCTCCACAGCTAACTGAGTTCTGACCTGACATGGAGTTCTGACCTGACACGGAGTTCTGACACACGGAGATCTAAAGGCTGCTGGCAGAACAACGGGTCTGAAGCTCAGGTTTGCATTTGTATCATCCCACACGTCAGGCCGAACTTCTCATCCACGTGTGATTAGTATGCAAGAACAAGGCATAAATGCGTTAATTGTAAAGAGGTTTTATTTACTGGATACTTGTCTTCGGTCTAATTAAAATTAAAGGAGAAAATGGTTTGGAAAGATAAGGGAAATTAGGCAGGTTTGGTCCAGCGGGCTGGCATAACCTCCTCATGGAGCTGAGTGATCCCAGAGGAACGAGAGCACTGTGTTTATATGTGAATATTAAAACAAGTTGCATAAAAGTCAAGTACATCCCCTATAGAAAAAACAATCACTGCACTGCTTTCCAGGGCAGGGCAGCACCCAGGACCAAACTGGAGGTGGTGCTGCCCCAGAGCAGCTGGGACTTCAGGAGGGCAGAGCTGCTCAGAGCACTCCAGACAGCACAACCACCAGGCTGTCCCTCCCCTCCAGCAGCAGGGCTGCTCCAGCAGGATTTGCCTCATTATGAAGCTCGCAAATGTCAAAATCACCAGCTTCAAGAGCCCTGCCTACATTTCAGATGACTTCATGGTGACCAAAAGCCTCGAGTTAAGCATATTTGCAGAGTTCCAGGATGGAGCATCCTTGCTGGGAGCTGTGCTTGGTGGCCAGGGGAAGGGCTGCCTCACCTCACTGCAGAGACACAGGGGCCTCCCCTCTGTACTCCACACAGCAATGCAGAAAGCAGTTAAGAAACAAACATTTATAAACATGCTACAGGATTTCTTAATTGACACCCAACAGGAATTAGTTGCCAGAAGATTTGCAGCTCTGCTCCTAACTCTTCTTTCAAATTCAGGGGCTACAAAGCAAAGGAAGGCAGTACTCTAGTTTTAACAATACTGGCTGGGTAAAACAGAAAGATTGCCCTAAGGAAGCAACAAAAAGCTTTCTTAAATGGTGTTACAATTACTGCTTTTGGCTTAGGAATAGCTCTGACACTCAGGCACTGAGAGATGACTGTGTTTACAGCACAGTCTCAATGCACGTCCCTCATTCCTCACCCCCCACAATCAGTTAAGCACCACTTACTGAAAATCGTGTTTCTCTCCCCCAGCACAAGCTTTAGGGGATATAAGCCACTATTATCTATCCTTGTGGGTTTCATACACAAAATATCTTTACTTTTTTTAAAAAAACCTCTTTGTAGGAGTGGTAAAATACACATTGGGTACATCACCATAATGCAATCAGAGCTGTATTCTGTTTGACACTTTAGAGCATAAAATTATGTTGGATGAAGGCAGAAAGGTTTTCATGCAATAATAAATGCTACAATCCTAAAATAATCACTCTGCTTGAATACATCTTTAAAATATATATGGGTTTATTATTACTGGTACAGTGGGAATTCTGTGCTAGATAATGTCAGGTGTTCAGAACAATAATTTTTCATTTTCTCCTCTTACTCCCACTTTCCCCCCAGCAGTAACATAGCCCATTATCTGTTTCACACTAATTAGCAACAACAAAAACCCAGCTATTTTAACACAGATTCTCTTTTGAAGTTACACAATGTAAAATGGATGGGCAACAATTGAAAGGGTGAAAAAGGGGGGAGAAGAAACTTATGAGAAAAATTACTTTAAATTCTGAATAGAGGCAAATTTTATAAAATCACAAAGGTTGAAAGACATTCAAGATCATTGAATTCAACCTTTGACCAAGTCCATCACATGTGGAAAAGGCATATTGGTTATTATTACTCTGCAAAATCAAATAATTTGCCTAATTACATGAAAAAACTGCTATCTGTGCAGATGAAGACCAAGAGAAAAGCCTAATTATTAATTAACACATCTCCTTGAATCTTGTGCTTCAGGGAAACATTAAAAGGAGTGTTCTATCAGACCTGCCAAACAGTACAAGGAGGACAGTTAATATTAAAAAAATCTTAGCAAAATTTCTTTTCAGCATGCAGAAAGTTTTATAATCACAGGCACTTTTGGAAAGGTAAATAAGAAAATACCAAGCCAGAGCAGCATGGCAGGCTCAGCTTTCTCTGGGGAGGACATTTCCCCCTGGGTTCGCTTTCTGGTACATCTTCCACCGGTGCAGACTCACAGGCAGCTGGTTAGGGCCAAATCTTCACAGATGTGGTGTTGGTGGCCATTAACACCCTCCAAAATACCGACACTCACTATGAAATTCAGCATACTGCCTTTTTTCACTGAATTCTACAACAACAAATAGTGCAGAGCTGTGAATACTCACTTTTGGAGGTGGGGGACTTTCTAGCAAGCTGGCTCTTCATTAGTAAAACAAATGTTAACTAATGTTTTCAATTAACTTCCAAAGTCCCAGCAGTTTGGGAGTGCTGGCTCTGCCCTGGGCTTGGCTGCTCTGCAGCAGTAAGCAGAAGACTGGTCTGGCAGGGAAAAAGGGGGAAAAAACCTCTATCTTGTGGTCAGATCCAGCAAACCGCTTCAGAAGTGGTGCTCTGCTTAGACAGGATAGATGAGAGCGAGGGTGTCAGCCCTAAGTAAGACACATATGCAAGGGAATATTCAAATCACAAGAAGAAAACCCCTGTCAACAGGAATATAATCCAGGGCAGCACACAGAACCAAGAGCAGCTGGGCTTTGGTAGACACACAAACTCCCAACCCTCAAACTGCCAGAAGAGCTGAAGGGAAATTCAATAAAATATTTCAAGTGTGTGGGGGGGAATATATTACCAATATGAACCCATTCAATAGTTCTTTAAAAGCATCTCTGTTTCACAGCAGCATCCAAAAGCAGAGCGTTCAGTGCCCACAGAAGAGAAGGAATATTAAAAGTGCTCTCCCTCGCAGTTACCAGCCTACATCCTCTGGCATTCATGAGCCAAACAGGCTGCTGAGGGGACCATTCATCCCAAATAATTGCAAAAATGAGGAAAAAGGAAAAGAGCCGTTCTAAAGATAAATAGTATTTATTGCTTCAGTTTAAAGGTGGTGTTATTGTGGAAGTGCTGCTTGTGCAGGGAGCTGTGCATGCTCCAGCATGAAGTTAATAGCTATGAACAGGCAGCTCCATCAAGAGTCAACTTCCCTTCACACTCATTAACTAGAAAAAGAAGTTAATGTTTTCCAAGGGATGAAAAATTAGGATCCTAGACTTTAGAGACCTGCTCCAACTGCTCCCTGCAATATCAATCACCATCTACCCTTACAATCCCCGCGAATTTATCTAATGCACTATTCTAACTTCCCCTCCTTGTCTCCTAAACTCCCTCTGTGTAACCAGTACTCCCAGCTCTCTCTGACACCCAGAAACCACCCCTGATTAAGAGGTGGCATAAAGTGTGACAGATTCAGAGCCACACTTCCTGAACAGTCAGAAAAGTTAAATACAGCCAGGAACTGCTGAACCCACACCACAGCTTCTGTGGCACCAAGACTAATTTGAGTAGGATTTCCACAGCCGGAGAAGTGTCCTTCAAACCAAGTAAATGGGATTTGAGATATCTACTCTGTCAAAACTGATCAGAAATGAATGATGGGGCCAAAATCACTGGAGAGCTGCTGACAAGTGAAAAGGGGGAAAAAACCCTCAGCATTTCAGACTGCAGTGAGAACTGAGACTAAAAGTAACACCTTTGTCCATGATACAGCACAGCAGGAAAGGGTCAGCTGAGGTTTCGAAGACTGAGGATCTCCAGCATCTCTGCTCTTCTGTGCTCTTTCCTTTCACAACATCCTCTCAGTATTCTCTGAGAGTGAGCAGGGAGGCACTGTGCATGTTCTGTGCTGGCTGCCAAGGAGCAAAAATTAGATACTAAAAGATGCCAGTGATGTCTTTATTTGCTACCCTAAAAAAGATCCAAGAGCATCATTTAGAGTATTCATAATCCTGGAACTATGAGCAAGCCACGCAGATGGGGATGAAGAGAAGACTGTTTCTCAGGGATTGAGGAGGTCATTCCAACAAACAGGACAAGCTCTCAGATGTGCCTTCCCGTGTTCCCCCCACTGTGGCATGACAGGAACAGACAGGTGGCTTTGTAAGACATTTGAACCAGAAGGGCAGAGAAGGGCTGTGTTTGAGGAAATCAGGCTCCTGCATGTGAGCTTTTCTGGCACATCACGTTCCTGAGCTGGGTCAGCATGATTTCTTACAGAAATACAGTTCATGCTCTGAAGGCAACAAGTTCTTACTCATATTTGGCATTTTACAGACAGCTGACACTTTCCAGAGCCAATCTAGTTACAGGAACTGAAGCTTCCATACAAGATGCAGCACATTCATCACCAGCTTATCAAGGTGAAATGCCAGCAGCAACATTAATCTACACTTTTTATAGTGTTCAAACAGGAGATGAACATGAAACAGTGCCTGCAGTGCTGAAAGAAATTCGTTGGCTCGGGACACTGTGCAACACCACCTTGAGTTCAGCTCCCACCAACTTTTGTGGCCAACACGCTTCACATGGGAACTGTAGCCCACCTGTCTTCACAGAAGATGCTGCATCAACCCTGATTCTTCATTCACTCCAGGAGTTAATTCTAGATCAAATGAGCTTCACAGCTGGCACTTCCCAACAGCTGCTTTTCTTCCCTGCCAGACAAAGGACACCCTGCCACAATTCACCTCCACGTTACAAGCCACCAGCACTGCTGAAGGTTGGAAGCTGAATTTGTGTTCATCGGTAGCTGTTTGTACAGCCCTTGTGCCACAAGGACTGCCCTCTCTACCATCATTCAAACAACTGTTTGGGTAGGTAATGTAGCCCTACACAAACAGAACAAAATAAAGGGCAATAGCAGTGAGCAGTTTGAACTGCCTGCCTCAGCAATGCTCCCAGTGGACCCCCACCCACCTTGTGCTTTCGAGGCACTGCGGTGGAATCAGCTCCTGGAATTTGAGGTTGCTCGCTGCGGCAAAGCACATCAGTCAACCTTTTCTGGTTTTTCCTTCATTTACAAAAAGAAGATAATAGTACCAGCTATGCCAACTGCACAGCAGTGTTGAAAGGATTAATTAGCTAATATCTCTACAGTCCTAAGCATGCAGAACATCACAGATGCACAGTGTAATTACTATTATTAGGTGGGTGATTTCTTTGACTCATTGGGACAACACACATTTTATCTGTCATTTTTTCATGGCACAGAAGTCTACCACCAAATATCCTCAGCTGAAAAGAAACCCAAATAACATGGCCCAAAGTACCCATGTTTTGAGGGTGTTTAAATTTTTTCCAAGCACCTATAATTTCTTATTAGCAATCAGGGATAGAAATTCATGGGCTGCTGATAGCCACAAATGAAGGCTGACAGAAAGGCTACTGACCTACTTGCTAAGTGCAGTATCTTCCTAAAAAACGCATCCAAAACTAAACTATGCTGGATCTGCTTTCCCTGACTGCCAGAAATGTTCATAAAGGCTTTCACTGCTGGCCAAATCAGCTCTAAAGATGTTAATCTGACAGAAAGTTCTCTTCCTTAGGATGTAGTGATGTGGCTGGGATCAATGAGGGCACTGCAACATCAGCCAGAGTATACTGGTCACACATTTTGAAGAATGCATTAAAACTAGGATTTTTCTTCTTGGTACATAACATGGACAGTCTCAGAGCTCTGAAACCTCGGTATGGCTCAGCTCTTTCCTGAAAGAAACTAGAGAACAGAGGACAGTCACTATGCACAAATGGAGATCTGTAGCCTCAAAAGATAAGCTAAACTACAAGAAAGGGGATGAGAGTTTGGTTTTTGGGGAAAATCTGAGGGAAAACTTTGACAGCAAAGGGGCCAAGAGGAGTCTGATAGAACTGAGAGCTCTACTTGTGTACATTTGTCCAGTATGATACTAATTCAACATTAGCAATGTCATACTGAGAATAACAGATGATTCCAGGATGTTGATGTTCTCTCTCAACAGTAAAACTCAACACTTTGCATAGAAATTTAGGTCAGCACACAATCACAGACAGAAGCCTGATGAACACATTAAGCAAGAGTTTAAAGCAATGCTAAACCAAATAGCTGAAGAAATACAGCATGTAGAGATGTCACCAAAGGTCACAGTAAATTCACTCTCTTGTAGATTTGCAGTTGGATATAAAGTGCCATGAATCATTGGTGTTCTGTCAGAAAAGCACAGTAACAGACTCGCAGAATCCCAGAGTGGGTCAGCCTGGAAGGGACCACAGTGGGGCACCTGGTGCCCCCTCCTGCCCCAGCAGGGCCATCCCAGAGCTCATGGCACAGCAC
>JAWWMO010000175.1:4168999-4211668 GCA_035047845.1 Dendrocincla fuliginosa | reverse complement strand
GGACACTCCCAGGGATCCAGGGGCAGCCACAGCTTCTCTGCCCAACCTGTGCCAGGGCCTGCCCACCCTCCCAGGGATGGCTTATTCTTGCCAGCAGTGTTTCTGATAGAGCATGGCTGGCTACAGGAGAACATTCCATGCATGTGCCAAATTTGGCAGATATATTTAAAAAAATAAAAGCTTTGTCAGCATCTGAGGTTACAAACCTTGAGGTATTTTTGCATTTTTTTTTTTAAATTGAACTTTGATCTACTGAGAAAACCTGATAACAACAGTTTAATCAAACACTGATAATTGCAGCAATATAAAACCCAGTCAGCAGTTCATAAGCCCCCATGTGTCTAGAAGGCACATCTTCAGCATAAGAAATTATTTGGAAGCCTAAATTTAGATGTTGTAAAGTTACTAAATTTACCTTTGGTAATGAAGGCTAATTTGGGCCCTATTTTGGGGAAAGCTCTCTTGAAATTTAGATTTAGAAGCTCAATGAAAATAATTGTTCTTTGTTAAGAAGTTCCAGTATTTGCCAATTCATTTTTGTATTTTGATAGCCACAAATCATTGAGGGAGAAAATTAGTTGGCTTTGAAATTCCTTCACTGTTTCATAGCACATGTCCAGGAACTTGTGGGCATCTCTAGGGTTAGTGGCTGTTCCCAGCAAGTCCTGCCTGTGCCGCTGATGAGACAGAAACAAGAGCCTTATCAGAGGAGGACAGTGGATGGGCCCTGGCAAAGGGCAATGCTTTGCATTCAGCTGGCAAAGAAACAGCCCAAACCAACTTGAAAGCTTTCACAATAGCAACAAAAGGGGGAAAGAAAAAAAGGAAAGTACAGTTCTGAATCCAGAGAGATGCTGGGCCTGTTGGGGTAACAGTCACACCCACGTGGCTGAATTAAATCAAGTTATGTGCACACAGCAAGGGCCGACATCCAACTCCATCTGAAATTTTCTTAGAGGAGGCAATGAAAGGACCATTTGCTTTTCACTTCTCTATTTAGGGCTATAAACTCTTCCATTGTTCCATGCCACTGGCACGGGCCAAAATCTACAGTATAAAGGGAGGCTCAGGGGCAGAAAGGGCTGGAGGAGGAACTCACCTCTGAAGGAGGAACCCACCTCTGCCTGCTCAGGACTGGCCACTGGGCAGCATCCTCCTCTCCTGAAGGGATACCTCTGGGTGAGCTCTGCACCTCCAACTGTGTTGGAGCACACCCATATTTACGTACATAAATGGTGCTATTGGATCTCTCTGACCATACTTTCTATTCCAACACATGTTAACACCCTGTAGTTGGTGAGTTCAATACCAAACCTGCTTCGCTGTCACTTCAATAAACCACACTATTCCTGAATCTGGACCGTGCCAAGCCCTTACTGAACATGATCAGACCTACTGATCTGATCATGTTCAGCTACATGATCAACCTACAGCTCTGGGTTGGTAACTGGGTGTTTTGTGCACATGTGCTCAGGCAAGTTCTCCTGAACTCAACCAGAGTTCTGCTGTTGAATTAGCTTTAACCAGAAAGGAAGCCCAGCCCACCCAGCCTCTCTGATCCCAGAGGACCAGCTGGAACACAAGAGGGTTTATTTGCTGCTCATTTCCCATACCCTTAATGCAAGCCAGGATGCAGACAGACCACATGAGTCACTCTGCATCACCTCCTGTTACCCTCCTCCCCCGCCCATACACACCCTTTTTCTTTTTTAAGGCTTGACAAACAAACTCAAGTCACACTGACTGCTGGGCACCCTCGAGCCAGGTGATGCACACAAAGCTCAAGTTTCATCTCACTCAGTGATAGTTTTTTCCTATTCCAAATTCTGATTTGGTTTGTGATTTCATAATCAGAATTTTAACTTGCAAAAACATTTGTCAGGCAGTCAAAATTTCCATGAAGTCTAATATTTTAGCACACAAGGAATACAGACTGAGCCTGCACTGATTCTGGCATAATTCAGACACACAAATAATACTATTTCAGCAGGTCCCTGTTTCCTTTCAGTCAGCAATGTTACTTCCCTTCATTCCCTATTTTGGCTCAAACAAAGTCTTACACTAATTTGTTTTTCCAGCCCTGTTCAACATCTCACATGAGGATTTTCATTTCAGAGCCTCAGCAAAGCAAGGAAGAGCTGAACACTCACACCCCCAACCCTTGAGAAGTGTTCTTATCACTGCATTACATCTTTTCTGTGCATCATTTCTCCTCCATTCCCCAGCAATGGCAGTCAGGCTTCAATTCAAACACCACTTTCAAGGAGCTGCTTCTCAATCACTGAGCCTCTTTTATATGTGCTAAATCAGTTTTGGGGTGTTTTTAAATATGCGTTAAAAAATTCAAGCATTATTCTGTCTGCTAAGGCAGATCATTCTGATTTGAGGACAAAAGAGAACAATTCTGGTTTCATTGCTTAACTTTTCATAACTTCATCCCTATTCTGACTACACTATGATTATAAATGCATTTTGGACAAGAAGATTATTATTGAGGTTACATATCTTAATTATGTTTTTCTTTTCATATACACAGCTTTGTTCTGGCTCTTTGCTGTGAAAATTACAGATTTGCTTGGACTTCAAACTGAAAACACATGCATTTATTTCTGTGGGAGATGTTTCATTTTCTTCCAAGTAATTCAGCACTTGAGACCTAAAGCTTTCAGTGCTCACAAATGCACCCCAAAAAATTAACTCCAGTATTTCTAAAGTCATTTTAAAACTCACTAATCCTTCATTTCTACTGCTTTTCATCCTATCAATCCATATAAGGTCTCAGTCTCTACTTCTGTTGTGTCTGTGAACTGTAGCTCCAAAGTCTAAGAAAGAGTAAAACCAGAAAATAAATCCCTGCTGCACTTTTTAAAAATTTGATTTATTAATTTATTTTATTGCTGAAGAATAGTAACACTTCATTTCTCTGCTTTGAGTTCTTTCAGCATTTCATTACTACATGGCCCCAATCACTGGAGTTTTATTCAGTTTTTGGTTCATTATGAGTCACATTGTACAGGATATATATAATATATATATGTGTGTGTATATATATATATATGATATAATTTCACTCAAGGAAACAGATGCTTCCAAGTTCGGTCTTGTAGCAAAAGCAACGCTCTCAAATCAATGCCTTCAACCAAATTATTTAGCCGGTCTCAAGCCACCACATGGCTAAAAGGAGAATTTAAGTTCTTCATAACTGGAGCCCTTAGAGGAGGCATAAAAAAAAAATAAAATAATCACGATTTATCCTCCATGAGTAAAAACCACAGATACCTCCCTGGAGGCAAGAAGGTAACACTGGCAGTTTATGCAACTAAAATTTGCTTACAGCCAAGTACAGAAGTATCAACAAGACAGGCAGCAGAGCAAATACTTTTGCAGTTATTACATGTTTTTATAAACATGTAACAATGCTCCAACACTTGGAGTCACATTTTTCCAACTCTCACTGCTCCCACGACTCTGCTTTAACTGGTGCCCCTTGAAATGTGTCCCAGTTACAGTGGCCAGGACCAGTTTGTCACTGTGTGGGCGTGACCAAAACTCCATACTCTGATGAAATGGGCACACCTGGCCCCTCAGGGCACAGGGTGGGTGTTAAAAAGCCCTGTGGGACAGGGGAGTGTTTCTGTCTTCACACCAATAACTCAGGTGTGATAACTCCCCTCCGGGGAGGCATCAGCACCTTCACACCCACCTGAGGGGTCATGGCTGCTCATGGCCCATCAAGGATTCCAAAACCATCCCAGGACTCACAGAGTAAATCACCCCTTGTGGAACTCCTCGCCCTGGGGGAGGTGCTGGGCATTCCCACCTGAACCTGAGCATATTTAACCTTGGGGTTTGGGGACTTCTGGGGCCACTCAGGGGATCCTGAGGGGGACCAGAACCTCAACAGGACTGCGACTGCCACTCTCGACCAGACTGTGACCATCATCCTCACCAACAGGTTTCCTTTCCTTTCGCTTTGTACTCAGGGGGCCCACATGGGGCTCAGCACACGGGCATACTAACACCATTCTGTTTGTGCCCCAGAGTTCTGCTTATACATCTGGGTTTTGTGAGTTAAAACCTATTTTTCCCTGTATCATTGTATTTATTGTAATCTTTTCAGTAAATTGTAACTCTGACTTGTAATCTCTCTTGAGCTGAGTTCTTTTCTCCCACTGGTTTACTTTTAAACCAGCACAGAATGTCTGCTTTTGGCTGAGTGGTGACACAAAACTCACCACTTTTCCAGTGGTGAAAACAACCTTTCCAGGCTCCTGTACATGCAACAGGATGGGGATACAGAAACATGCACTCAGCAATGAGCTCTGGAAATCTGGATCAGGGGATTACATTAAATAAAGGCAAATAAAGCTTTCATGGCTTGAAATACGTTCAAAGGCAAGAAGTGATACCACAGAAATGTTCCTGTAGCACCCAGCCACCAGTTTCCATCACTCCAGCAGCTTCTTCAAAACTTATATTCTGAAGGCAGAGGACTACTGGCTTGATTTTTTAAAGACTTCATATTGTTTTGTATGGGCACAAAGTAGGGTCTACCAGCTGGTATCTGTGACTTCAAAAAGCTTTAGATCACAATAAATGCTTACTGTGCCCAAACCCCCACCCTGAGCTGCTCAGGCAGACCCAGAACTAAGACAAAAAGGACCATCCCACAAAACACCCGACACATACCACGCATGGGTGCCCCCCCCCCCCCCCAACCTCTGCCAACTCCTTCATTCTGTACAAGGCAGACAGTGAGAGCATCAAGGTAGTCAGCAAGACTCTTCCTCTGTAAAATCCCTGTTCTTTACAGGTCCTCCAGGAAAACTGCCAGCTGCTTCAATCCAAATTAGTACAACATACTTGTTGGACACAGCAGACCGCCTACATGCAAACCAGAACTTTGCCTCCAGGGAAAAACAAAAACCAAAAAAACAAACATGCTTTATTATACCTTTCCTCCATGCAAAGGATGTGCAAAAATCCATTATATTGAGACAGCAAATGTCAAAATTCCTTCTACACCTCATTGGAAGCTGCCTTCACCGGGAAGGGACAATACCAAGGTATAATGACCAGGAGAGTAACTCCCCAGTGATCTCACTGATTCAGCCTGGGGCAGCTTCAGCCAGCCAAAACCTCACAACCATTTCTACACACATTTGACTGTGTGGGATTTTCAGTTTTCAGTGGCAAGATGCCTCCAGCACCGTCCCTACACCAACATCAGCAGGGAGAAAACACGTGCTGGCTGAGCAAGAAGCTTTTAGAAACTCCCTCTAAAAGAAATAAGGGATTATAGATAAAAGGGGAAAAACCCCAATGCAACCCCACCTAAAAGTGCATGCACATATGCATGTGTGGGACAGCACAGAAGGAAGGTTAATTCTCTGCTTCTTCACAGCAGGAAAGAGGAAAGCTCAAGGTCCCTTATCTATCCTGTTCTCCATTATTTCACCTGCCTCATCCAATTTGAGTCCCATGCACAGCAGTTTTCTAAGAGAACAGAGAGGTGATAAAAAATACAAGACTTTGTGGAAGCTTTTAAACTATGGAGATTACCTTGGCCTTTTTAGTTTGTGTATGAGTTCAATAAAAATGACTTCTTTTATAAACTGACTCTGATGTCTCAGAACTGGCCTTTGCTTTTATCTATACATAGTAACTACATATGGAAGATCTCCATAAATATCTGAATTAATTCCTGCAAACAGGATTTTTTTATTTCTTTGTCAGAAATTTAAATTTCTGCATAAGTGTTCACCAAAGACAAGCATTTTTCTGGAGCATGGACTAGAGAAGAAATTAATTTCCATTGAACCTGAAAGCACTGAAATATGTGCAAGTGCTTCACTGCCAAGACCTGCAAAGCAGTTGTGGGGGAATAAAGCAAGGCTTCACTCCATACACGTTTATAAAAAGCACATTGCTTTCTTATTAACATGCCTAACAGGGGGCAGAGCCACAGCTACATCCCCAGCACTGTGTTAGTGGGCAGCAGGAGGTATCCAAATGTAGTGCAGTAGCACTGCTATCCTGAGTGAGTGGTTACTGAGGCCAGGAGAAAAATTAAAATAAATAAATTTTTAAAAGGACAATGCACCGTTTTGGCCTTGATTACCCAAACCTACCTACTTTAAGCATAAACCCCAAAACCTAGGGTCAGAATTTCAAACTCAAAAATCACTCTGCTGAGATTAGCATCAAGAATTTTGTTCCTGTCGGCCAGAATCTGCACCTATGGCAACAGCAGTCATTTTCTCCTTTTATCCCAGGTAAAAGGAAGTTGATGGTTTGCTGATCTCCCACACTGCTGCAAGGCTCACTCAAAACTCAGATAACCAAGTCAGGAAGCTGCCCACAGCCCAAGAAGGAGGTTACCACGTTGCTCTGAATTACTTAGAAGTTTCTACCCAAAAATCACTTTTTACTGATCTTTATCCCACTTGTATAAGAGAAATAAATGAAACCCATAATCTGAAAATAGGACAAAAAATGTAATTGTTCTGTTTTGCTAAGCTTTGTTGGTTTGTTTGTTCCCCCCTCCCCAGCTGTGGCCTGCAGATGAGTTTCCCACTCCACATATCTGTTAATTAATGTTACTTAAATATCTCTGTTGTGGCTCAGGTGCTGTCCTACCCAAGTGAACAGGGAAGGAAATATCCCAGTTTGGGATAGAGAAGCAGATAACTCCAAATGGGAGGAAGTTCCAGACAGCCAGAATAAAACAGGGTACAGGAACACTAAACCCTGTTTTGTTCAGTCTCACCCAAATTTTTAAGGATCAAGCTAACTCCAAACACAGACACATGTATCTATATCTCAATTTGAAGGGGCTGGGGGAACTCCCTAATTATATGGTGTCACAATAAAAGCAGTCCTCCCGGTCAGCTTCATCTATCTTGTTTCCTGACAAGCTAATTATTCTTACTTGCTTCTAGAAAAGAAGTTTGTGGAGTGATTCTGTAAAGATAAGCATACATAGATCCAGTGCTCATCACATGCTGGTAAATTGGTTACAGATTTTTTTTTACATCTTGTTGATTCAGCTTGTAAACAGTGTAAAAAAGAGGTCCCAAGTCAGAGTTATAACAGGAGAGGGATTTTGTTGTTTTGGTTGTTTTTTAACAGTTTATTTTGCTCACCCAGGCTGTAGGCAGCTGGAAGTCTTCTTCAAAACCAGGTCAGTGTATGATAAACAGTTTCAGGTGAAGAATGCAAGAGATTTTATCTGACATCCCCAAAATTAAATACTTTCACTTTTTAGGGACATCCCTCAGCAGAGATTCCAGTTCACCTTTCATTTTCCGGCATGGGCACAGTAACATGAACAAGGGCAGGAAAAAAAGATGTTTAGAGAATCCTTTCCTTCTATTCTGAACCTCTTACTGGGATTTCACTATCAGCAGTGAAGGCAATGGAGAATCTTATTCATAAAGGGATCTGCCCTCTCTCCCATCTCATCTTTTACTTCCCCCTCTTTGAAAAGAAGTGTTTCCAAGCCCTTTGAAGCTCCTTTGCCCAGGTGACTGCACTGGCTACAAAGCTCCTTCAGAACTGCTCTGCCTTTCTCTGTACAGACCCTCACATTCCTCGTGTGATCCCTGGCCACGTCTCGACCCTCTAAGCCATATCCAAGTTTTTATTTCCCCCCTGTATTTTATCAATGAAAGATTCATACCAGAAGCTTCAGCTTGCTGCGAGCATCTGAGCTCTTCCTGCACACTGGTGCTCAGCTGGGCAGCACTGCACTGCCTTGGCTGCAATCAAAAAGGATGAGGACGGCCTTTGCTCTCCTTTGGTGACAAATGTTATCACACAGTTGATGTTTCACCAGCAGCAGACAGGGATTTTTGTATTAAAATTTTTAATCCCACAGCAGTGTGCCTTGCTAGAGGGGAAGTGAGCAGTGCTGCAGAACAACATGATTTGGGCACACAAAGCATGGCACAACTGTACTCTTCCTTTCCAACAGGAATAAAATATTAATTTAAGCGTCCTGACTTTTCTTTCTTTTTTACGATATTCCAAATATAGCAGGTTATTTACCAGAACAAAGTCTTAAAGAATTTTTCATGAGATCCCCTGATGGTTTAATTAGGAGAGTCTGGAAAAAATTACAAAACTTGATCCTGTTACTATGGAGTGAAGTGTCCCTGGAGGACTTCCCACAGACATTTTGTTAAATTAGCCAGGCTAGTAGTACTATAACATTCCAAGGGGTTTGGGGAAGCAAAAGTGCTGTTTGCTACCTATTTCAACCATCTTTCCCTTGGCTTAGTGTATGGAGATTAACTCTGCCAAATGAGAGTCCTAGGAAATCCACCCAAAGAGATGGCATTCCTCAGGAAGATATTCTGAAATATTACTGCTAATTATTTGAGTTACATCCTCAGCTCTTCTTGCGTTTCAAATCTTATTGCCACTAGCATTCCAGCACTGTTTATTTAGCAATTAACTAGACACCTTTTTGATAAATCTTCAACATTTTAGACCTGCCAAGTCATAATTCCACACCAGGGTACCTCTGAGCCAAACAGAAGGCCAAAGGGGCACACTGAACCCATAAAAATCCTTAAACAATAGCAGAATCTACAGCAAGAATCTCAGGTAGAAAGCTCATCCATCAATACAAAGCCACTCTTCAATCATTTCATTCAATGAAGCTGAGAAACACGCCTAACACTTTATTCTACTCTCTTCATGTAACAGCTACAACATCCAAGAAAACTAAGAGACTGTATTTTATTGTTGACCCTTCCCACCATTAATACACATTTCCACTTTTTTTATTTCTTTTGAGAGTGTCTTTTGTTTTGTTTTCCTAACCAAGTGGGATCGTTTTATAAATTATAGTGCAAAAGAGACTCCCCTGCTGCATCCTCCTGAGGCCCAACACAGCAGACTCACAGGGGGAGCTCTGCTTTTCGTCCTGGAGAACATTCCAGTGAAAAGTCCTTTAGCCCTCCCTGGCCTGAAGGAATCTGAGTGAGTTCCCACTCCCCAGGAGATGTTCTCATTCACCTCTCCTGTATCCTGCCTTGCTAAAATCTGTAAGACATCTTCCAAGTGAAAATACATAATTCATCTCCATGATTATTTTATTAACTTACATGGTTTTAGCACAGTGTTCACCCCATGCCCAAAAAAAGCCCTTTTTTTCTTTTTATTTTTACAAACCCTGAAGAATTTGCAGTCTGCTCTGTGCCAGCATAAGGAGTTTTTGGTGTCCAGCACAATAAGTGCCCTCAGATTTTAGCCTAAGGACTCAGGGGTTGGGGTCCTTTCCTTCTGCTGTAGGTTCTTCCTGCCCACAGGTAAATCTTAAAGTAAGATGAGAAATATGTTTAATACCAAGTATCAGAAGGAAAAAGCAAGTCAGGAAAGCCATGAAAAGCAAGTGTGGAAAGTAGAGCAAGTTTTTACCTTTAATATTTTCCTTTATTTGTTTTCCAATGAACCTATACTGTGCAGCTGAGAGAATGGAGGGGTGGAGATTGCAATGCTTTGAGCTGTATTTTCCTCTTTTAAAGACTCCATTTAATAACTTCAGATCTGGAATTCCTTGTTCTCAGCAATGATGGATGCCTTTTGCCACTATTTCTATATTATTTGAGCTCCAACACAACAATAAGCAATGTTAGACTGGAGTTAAGAGCTACTCTCGCACGTCACTTTCTAAAGTTATGTATAACACTAAACCCCAAGTAATTTGTCAGGTTGAACATTTGACTAAAACTGATTTAAATCTGGATATCTGCAAAAATATCAGATCATACTAGAGATCTATGTAGTCTTTTTTTCCAATCTGCAACAGCACCCGAGAACAGATGGCCAAGTCAGTCAGACTAAGCCTGTATTTGTGTTTTCCCAGAGCTCCCTGGGATTCAAAAATCTGCAGCTCGAGTGCTTTGAACAAGGGGGGAAATCTGCACTTAACCACCTTCTGCATGTAGGTGAAGGTGTGACTTCTTTGCTGCCACACCCCCACAGCACACACACCTGGGGTGTGAGCAACTAACTCCTGCTGCTCTTGTGAGCCTTTGGATTTCACCAGAGCTCTCCAGGTCCTCACCGAAAAGAAACCAATTCTCTACTCATTCTCTCCACATCACTCCTAACATCACAGGCCTCTTTCCCTCCTCTCCCCTGTATTCTCTTTCCAGACTGACAAGTGCAGCCTATTGAACTGTGCTGCACAGACCCTGTTCTGTGTACAAATGATGCCTTTCATCAGTCCCTCAATTGCTTCCATTGCTGCTCTCGAGGCTGGAAGGATGAGAGCTGTGCAAAGATCCAGGCAAATGCATGGATCTATACAGTCATAGAACATTCCCTTCTGTTTTCCATTCCCTTTCTAATAATTCCTAACCATTGAGCCGGCTTTTTGACAGCTGCCAAGCGCCCTGGCTGATGTGTTCATAGAATTCCCTATTTCAACACAAAGATCTCACTCCTGAATTATAACAACAGTCAGCTCAGAGCCCAGATTTCATATGAAAATTAGGATTCCTATGTACATCACTCCACACTTACGTAGATTGAATCTCATTGCCTTTTTATTATCCAGACACTCAATACTCCAAGGCCCTTTTTGTAGCTTTTCACAGTTCACTCTCATCTTCCTTTCTTGACTAGTGATCAGCAACATACCAGTGCTACTTTCTTCCAAGGAACAGTAAAACAACACAGATCTGCTTGTAACTTCCCCGCACCGTGGAAGTTGACTCTCTAACTCCTTTCTTACATTTTTCTATCACCTTTTGTCAGTGCAACAGCTTTTGTTCTTATTCCCCTTGGCTCCCTAACAGCCCTAGTTGATCCCTCAAAGGCTTCAATAATTGCAAATAATTACATGGGGATCAACATCCCACTACAAAAGTCACATTGATTCTTCCTTACTTTGCAGTATTTCCCTGCAGTTCTAGTCCTCATTAGTCTCAACCAGCTTGCCTACTATTGACACAAGGCCTGTGGATCTGCGGTTTCATTCAATACCCCTGAACTACTTTTCAAGAGCCATTTTTCATTCCTCAATTGTCTTTTCCTTAAGTTTCCATTCTGCTTTGTGATACCAAGCCCAGCTGCCATGGATTCTTGGCTCTAACTCCTACAAATAAGCATAGCATGATCAGTGCAAGAAGGGCCGTGGGAGCAACATTAGGAATCACATTCCCTGCCCTTTCCAAGGGCAGGTAAAGAGCCATTTCTCTTGGGAGGTTCCCCAAGGAGCTACTCCTTGAAGAAGTTGCAGCATTTTAAATTCCTCATTTTATTAGACTTAAAACACATCTGTCCCAGTGTCCCTTTCCCCATACCAAGTTCAGACAAACAAGTGCTCTGCTCAACCCTCACTGTTTCCTCTGTGACTTTCACACCATCTGCCATATTTTCTTCTACTGAATAAAGTTTTCAACACATCCCATTCTTGTCATCATCTCTGGGAGTGGCACTTGGGAACATGGCTTAGGGGTGATTATGGTGGTGTTGGGTTTGTGGTTGATGATCTTGAAGGTCTCTTCCAACCCTGATGATTCTGTGATGCCAAACTACATGTAGTTCCAGACACATTAGCTTTCCACCATTTTTCCCTTTAAATTACTCTTCACTCTCAACCTCTGCTTAAGCAGGAACAGTTCCACTGTTATTCTGATGAAATCATCTAAACCTGCTATACAGGTTCCCCTTGTTTCAGACATTGCCTCCATTCCCCATCTCCTTGTATCATTTCTCCACCATTGCTTTCCACTTCTCTGCTCCTGTGCACAGCACATGCAGCACTTCAGAGGGTGCTGCCACTGAGGTTCCAATCCACACTGTCAAGGTCCCTCCTCCACAGCCCAGACCCCAAATCACTGACACACACGTGAACCACAACCACTGGTTCATTCCCAGTCCAGGAGTCTGCCCAGACACCCAGTGATGTTTTTCACCTGCTGGTCATTCCCAAAAACCACACGTAGTTATACAGATGAAAACCAAGCTCTTCCTCTTGGGATCCCTGTCACTGCAGGGGTAATTTTAGACGCAAATGCACACACAGCTGTCCCCCGAGGGGAAGGGCCTTTTGACAGAACTGTTTCTGCCTTGGCTGCACTGGGGCTGTCCTGAGCAGGGCTCTGCCCTACCCTGCAGTCCTGTGGCTGCCAGCCTGGAGATGAGATTGTCCAGCACAAGGGCTCAGAGCAAAGCTAACGGTGCATGGCAGCACAAGATTGAAGCTCTGAATCGATTTCCTCCGTGTCAAGTCGGTCACTTATTTTAACTGCAGTTTGCAATTACCAAATCAACACCAGAAAGCTATAAAAGGAACAGACTTCAGACCTTTATACTGTTAATTTCTGTGTCTATCAAGCCATAATTTGAAATCAGGGGCTGTGTCACCAAGATATTGCTGCAGGCATCATTTATCAGTGAGAGACCCACGATGGAGAGAGGGGTCATCCCTTCAACATGCTCAGACCAGCAAACAATAAGCTGGGCCCAGCACACACATCTCAGTTTTCTTGCTACAAAGAGCTCTGTGCACAGGTTTTACTTTTATCTGCACACTGATAATACCGATAAATCAACTTCTCCACACTGGTTAATCTTATAAATGTTGAAAGTGCTCCCCCAGAGCAAAGGAGGGATCATTTTGCAGCACAGTATTGAAGATGCAACAGTTTCCCTAACAATATTTTGAAATTAACCTTTTATTCATAAAGGCACTGAAGGAAAAAAGCAGTTGCAAGAACAAGAAGAAACTCAATGAAAAGGGGGTTTAAAGTGTAGTTCTCACTATTATTTATGGGCAGAAAAAAAAATCACTTGCCCACACATAAGAAATGTTTGCCTCATGAATATTAATATGTATATAAAATACTATGCCAATGGAAAAATTTCTTTCAAATTAAGACGGGTATCTAAAACACCAAAGTCATGTAAAGCTGAAAGTTATTGGCTCTGGAATTATGTTGTTCCACAAGTGTTCACTGCCTGAAGCAAATGAGCTCCAGCCCTAATGCAGTTGCTGCTGGTGGTGCAAAAAGCCACAGCTGTGAGGCTCCTGTTAACCACTTTGCCACAGTACAGTGCCAGAACTCAAGCAAGGTTGCTGGAAAACTGAAATTATGTCCACAAGAAAGGAAAGTTAAAGAAGTTTTCAAGTTGCAAGGTTGTGTATTATCCAGTTGCAGTGTAACACTGTACATATCTATATAGAGAGATATAAAATATATATATTTATTAAATAATTGCAGGAGTTGATAGCAGCTTTCGACAAGAGCTTCCTGAGGAATAAAGCTTGGGACAAAGGGAATAAAACCAAGCAAGAAGAGAAGAGATGCTTCTCCTTGGAGGAAAGCAAGTACGAGGTGGGGGAGAAGAACAATGAAACTGCTGTGCAGAATTATGATATGGGATGTCCCCAGACCCTTTAGCTTGGCAAATCTTATTTTGTTGTCTCTGCTAATTCATGCCCTCACACACAAAATACAGGGAGGGCTTTCAACTCAGCAAACTACTAAACAGTGCAGGCAAATGATTCACCCTCCAGTACACTAAGCTGTTCAATACATATGTACTAAGGAGGGTCAGTTTGTGGTGGGGTTTTGTTTGCCTGTTTTAACACTGTGCTTCTTCTAGAGATTATAAATAATACTGTCTTGGAGCATATTTTACCAACTAAAGCATTGTAGATAAAAACCAAGGGCAGGTGACTCTTGCTGCAACCAGCCAGCCTTCCACAAAGCATCCAAGGTAGTGCAGCATCACTTTGTCTTCTACAAATCAGCACGTGTTGGCAACCAAATCACTCAGTCTCTAAACACCCAGACAGGTTCTAGGAAGAATTTGCAACCCTCTCAGACCTCTAAGATCAAATTTTCCAGGCTGGATGGGGCTCTGAGCAACCTGGTCTAGTGGAAGGTGTCTCTGCCCATGGCAGGGGGGCTGGAAGACCATCTTTAAGACAATCCTTCCAACCCAAACCTTTCTGAGATTCCATGAAATCAGTCTCCCTGTCGCAACATCATAGGCCTAATGAAGCAAAAAAAGTGCTGAGCCTTTACAGAAAGAAGCACAATCCAGCACCCTTGTGTTGCACAGGAAGAATCTGTGAAATACATAAAACTACATCAAAACTGAATAAAGAGTCAGGCAAGAATTTGGACAAACTCTTTCCATTCAGTTTGGCTCTGGTGACAAGAGCCCAGCCAGCACCTCTGGGTCCTGTACCACACACCCAAAATAAGGCAGGTACCATCACAGCTCTCCACTTAAGCTTTGTTTTGCTCTTCCAACAGTGATTCAACACTTTGCATAAATCCATCCTCCTTTGGGACACTCCATCCTTTCCAGGGCTATCATGAATACATCATTAACCAGCTGAGTTACATACACCTTTAAATTTATTTCTTAAGTCATCCCATCTTGTGTTACAAAGGGAAAGGCTGTGAAACAACACAGCAAGAGAGCTGCACCCTGGACTACAATAGCAAAGCTTCACATCTAGAATCATGCTGACACTCTAACAGGGCACCAAAGCACAGGTATGACTGTTCAGGTGTGCTCATGTACATACTGCCCTTAAAGTACTTTGATTGTAAATTTAACTATTGTTATCCTGTCTTTATCCTGAGTTACATGTGCTGAACTGATGCAGTTGGGGTTATTAGCAGGCTCAACTATCTTAGCAGGGTTTCCCCCTTCCACATCAAGTAGTAATAAGGTATGAAGAAAGCCTAGTGCTGTACAGTGGCTTCCCCTACAGCTGTATTGTACTGCTTCCCTGCCCTAATTTACACAAAACATGCAAATTTGGGCACAAAGTGAAACAACAACATGGTATTTCGAAGCATAACCAGAACTACTTTTCATACAGACTGTTCTTCTTACAAAAATAAGAAAATTCCCTGCAAGGGAAGCACTGTCCAGACTCTGCTGGGCTGTACAAAGGGTGCCCCCACCATGCTGGGCAATACACACACAGCAAGGCCTGGAGCAGCTCTTCCTTCCAAACCCTGCACAGGTGACTGTACTCACTTTTCCCCTATCCCTTGGTAACAGGGAATGTCAGTGCAGCTGCATAAACCTGCCTGTACACACCAAGGTCCCCAAAGTACAGACACTTGGGTGCTGTGTCTCACAGGTCATCAGCACTAAGGGAAATAGAACGTACATGGAGAAAGGAAAGGAATCATAGAACAGATAGGGTTGGAAGGGATCTTAAAGTTCATCCAGTGCCACCCCCTGCCATGGGCAGGTACACCTCCCACCAGCCCAGGGTGCTCCAAGCCCCATCCAACCTGGCCTGGGACACTCCCAGGGATCCAGGGGCAGCCACAGCTTCTCTGCCCAACCTGGGCCAGGGCCTGCCCACCCTCCCAGGGAAGGATTCCTTCCCAGTATCCCATCTAAACCTACTCTCTGACAGTGGGAAGCCATTCCCCCTTGTCCTGTCCCAAGTCCCTCTCCAGCTCTCCTGGAGCGCCTTTAGGCTCTGGAAGGGGCTCTCAGCTCTCCCTGGAGACTTCTCTTCTGTAGGCTGAACACCCCCAGCTCTCCCAGCCTGGCTCCAGCATTCCAGCCATTTAGTGACCTTCTCGACTCGCTCCAGCAACTCCATGTCCTTCCTGTGCTGGGACTGCCAGAACTGCAGCACAGGGAAGGGGAGAATCCCCTCCCTCAAACCTCTGGTCCTGCTTCTTTTGATGCAATCCAGGATGCAATTGGCCTTCTGGACTGGAATAGGCTCTGGTCTCTTGACTAACACAGCTGTGATTTATCCCAGGCCCCAAATCAAGGGCTTCACCTTGGGGAACACAGGGAACTGCTCAAACACCCTTCTGTCTCCTTGCTGCCCGGGGTCCAGCCCAGCTCAGCTCCCTGCTGAAGGTCCCAGTGCTGGCAGGGTGCAACGCTGTGCCCTGGACAGGGAGTGCTAAGGCTGCCAGGCCTGCTGACCAACACTCTCTCTGGATTCATGTCTTGATGCTCAACACAAAGCATCTGGGTTGATAAGAAACCCTTTCAACACACAGCAGGTCAGGCCAAGATGATTTGCAAACTGTGAAATGCAACACCCCTGTCAGCTCCTCAGACTGTTTCCCTCTTCTGCTCAAGATCAGCCACTTCCAAGTCTCTGGACAGGACCCTCAGACTAGAAGCATATGGTCTTCATGCTAATTAAGGCTACTAGTCTTCCCAAAATTTCCATGGAACATCTGATCCCTCTCACATTCATACCCTAGCATAACACCCCTCAGGGATCTGCACTGCATGGACAGCAGGGAGCAACAGCAAGGAAAAAATAAAATAAAATATGGTATCAACTGCCAGCATGCCAACCATTACACCTAGAGGATCCATCATTCAGCAACAGTTGTACCCAGGATTTATTGGCACAACTGAACCAACCCAGAATGCATCATGTATTCTGCCTCACTCCACCACAGCACTGCACAGATTCCAATCAATCTAATTTAAAGAATATTTCCCTCTGAAGGCAAGTACTGTTCCCACAGTAAACAGCCAAACCATTTTCCAGCGTTAATGATTTATGAAATTCTTAACAGCAACACAGCACAATCATGACATCATTAAGGCTGGAAAAGACCCTTAAGATCATCACATGCAACCATCAAACCAGCAGCACCACCACGTCCCAAGTGCCACAGCCACACGTTCTTTGAACAGTTCCAGGGATGGTGACTGCACAATGCCACTTCTCCCAACACATCACCAAACAGCATATTCCTTACCCCAGAATCCAAGTGCCAACTCCCTTTAAACACACACTGCTTAACACTAGCAAGCATTTACCAGCATATTATAGAAAATTTTCTCTGTCCTTTTTTTTTGGTAGGTATTTCTGTTTCCCTGCAGTTCAATCTGAGACACTTCCCAGCTCAAGACATGTTCGAAAAGCATTTCATTTAAAAGGGCCCAAATATCCGTTTCATACAGTCCATTACATCAGAACATTGTACCAATTTCATCTACTTCAGCCCAAATAAGAAATGATTGCACATATTCTTTAAACAGAGAAGCTTATGTCAAAGAAAATAGCTTTCAGATGTTTTACAACACTTTCTTTCACCAAGGAATGCTTGAGGCTTATGAAAATATGCACCTGCTCATTTGAGAGCATGTCTTTACCCCACAATGGGAGAAAACAACAAAAAAAAAGCAAAACTAATGCAGCAGTCCTCCACACTGAAGAATGCAGCCAGGTACAGGGACTGCTGCCACAGCTGGGAAAACCTCAGTGAAACTGCGTCTTAGAACACCCATGAGCCCTGGGTTTCTACCCTGGAGTTGAGATAGTTGCCCTGTCACAGCATCTGACTCTTCCAATACCCTCCAGCATCTTACAGAGACTGGCAACATAAAACCTCAAGTTTGGGATGGAAATCCTCCCAGTGAAGCACACAGGAAATGCCAGCATGCTCCTTCAAATGGGAACATGTCAATAATGCATGTCCCACTATCATTTGCATCTATAATATACAATCCTGGAACTTCCTATTCAACCACGACACTCAGTGCAACATAAGCAGGTTCTTTTCACGGCAAATAAATACTTCCAGCCATCAGCAGATCTGTATCATTAACTGATATAAGTGCAAGAGAACATATATTTTTCTGTGGGTCTTGCAGCAGACTGAACTTTGTTATAGGCTGCTCTCTACAGAGTAATGATTTAGAGACCCACAGGATGTGATTTGGCACATAATCCAACTCCTATTTTAGTTGACTTCAGCACAATTTGTTCCACTCACACAGCCCTCCTTTCCAGTCCAAGTCAAGTTTCACTTCTGCAGACATGTAGATATTCCTCCCACAAAGGACACAGAGCAGCACTGAGGTCCAAAAATTAAAATCACCTACTTGCCCTCCTGTAGCTTGAAGTGCTCCTTTCCGAGAACAGACCTCCATGCAGAGAGAAGCTGCACCTGCACTGGCACCAAACAGCTCTGGCTAACCAGGGCAGTGGGGGAACAGCTGCTTCTCGGGATTTGCTCCTGTTTTCCACCTACAGCACCACCAGCCAAACCCCTCAGACAGGGTAGTTTCAGTACAAGCAGCTACAACAGAGGGGAGAGAGCTGTGGAACAGCTCAGAATCGGCATTTTCAATGGTTCAAACTGAACGTTTCTCATCCAGGGCAACATCAAAACAGACGCCACAGCTGAGCCTTAATGAAAATGGAAAAACCAGTATCATTTGCTCTTCTGTAACACAAGAGCACTGCTAATGGGGAGGGCAGGAGAAGCATTGCTGACCCTGCTAGCTGAGAAGCATTTGCAAGCCTGCCCTGCAGTCCTGGCAGCCTGTGGTTACCTGTGACAAACCCCCAGGAAGCACAGGGTGAGCACAGCTCCCTGCAGGGCAGCTGCGGCCACTTGTGCCGAGGCAGAGCAGCACAGGGGATGGCGGGCACTCGTCCACAATCCTCAAGGTTGGAAGAGACCTTTAAGGTCACCAAGTCCCCCAGTACCATCACAATCACCCCTAAACCATGTCCCCAGATGCCACATCCAGTTGCCTCGAACACTTCCAGAGGCAGCCACTCCACCACCTCCCTGGGCAACTTATTCCAATGCCTGACCACTCTTTGGGTGATTTTTTTCCCCCTAGTATCTAATCTGAAGCCTTCCTGGCACACTTAAGGCCATTTCCTCTCATCCTTCCACTTGAGACATGGCAGAAGAGACTGATCCCCACCTCAGTACAACTTCCTTTTGGGTGGTTGTAGAGAGTACCAGGAACATCCATAGAAACTCCCACCTATCCCAAGGTGCCAACAGGCTGCCTGGAAATCCAGGCACAGCTAGAGAAGTACAGCAGGACAGCCAGCCACAACTCCCCAGTGTGCACACCTAGAAAAGTCACTGTGAAATTCATCTGCATTACCCCTGTAGTCATTTACTCCAGTTTTCCAGAGACACAAGGATTTCTCAAAATAGAATACTCAATACCACCCTTCTCAAAAGCACTTATTGATTTCTGCCCAGACTTAACAGGATATTTGACTTTCTGAAGCTCTACTTAATTTCTTTGTTGCTATATTGCCTTTCTCTGAGCTGTAGTCCCTCTTAACATTTCTTATTATAGGCATAATTTTTCTCTGAACCACATAAGAAGGTGGAAATGTTCTACATTTAGCAAGCCACTTCTGGAGAAACACAACTCTTTGCAACTCTTTTGGAAAGGAACATACTGAAATGTAGACACAGGTAAAGAGAAAACTCACCAATCATAAGTCACTGCTTTAGAAAATCCTCATTTTCACAGAGCTCTCGAATGGTTTGAGTTGGAAGGGACCTTAAACACCATTTAACTCCAACTCCCCTTATCTTCCATTAGACCAGGTTGCTCCAAGCCCTATCCAACCTGGACTCGAGCAACTGTGGATATTTTGCGATTATTTCATACTCCAAGATCAGGAAATTTATTTTTTTAAAGTTCCAGATGAGACATGCAGCCTACCTACTTCCTCAAGAGCTTACAAAACACTGCAAGCTGCCAGCACCCACAGTTTTACACAAACTACACCAGCAGAACGTAGGAAAAAGAAATACAAACATAAGAATTAGTTTATTAAAAGAAAATTGAACCCATATTTAAACAATGCTCTTAAATAAATGATGAAGAAATTGTGATTGAAATCAAAACAAAGTGTGCCTAGCTAGACTCACATTTTCTTTTTGCAGATAGTTTCTCCAAAACCAGTCATCTGGTAAACTAATAAATCTGTACTAAGGTAACAACGTGCTTTGGAAACAGGCTAATGTGGAGAGGCTTTAATATAATTTGGATTTCACATACAATGTAAGAAACCACCCGGTAATGAAACTGGGAGGCAGAGACAGGGAGCAGCTGACCATCTTGAGCACAAACATCATAAAACCATTCTACTTCTACCTCAAAAAGCTCCCAATGCAGCAGCGACAAGTTTAAACTTAATATAATTAAAAATATATATAATTAAAAATATATATTTTTAATTCCAACACAGTATTTTAGTCACAAGAGACTTTACAGGGTAAAGTTATATCCTGCAAGGATAAATGAATCTGAAACTGCTTTCAAAGAATAAATATTTATCTGAGCTCAGAAAAGGCAACATAACAAAAAAGAAAAAAAAAAAGAAAAGAAGAAGGTAAGCAGCATATTTCAGGGCATTTTACCAATGCATTTACTGATGCTTTACCCTTTTCCATTTTATTCTTCAGTTTAGACAGCATTATATATACACATATATATATTGTTAATTAAGATCCTTCTGTCTTCCTAATGTCACACAGATGAAATGAAGGTCAGGACAAATCTGTGACTGTTTTAAACCACAGAAATCCAGATGAGGTGCCCACAGAAAACTGCTTGATCCAAAAAACAAGGGAATTAACCCACATATGGGATAAACTATGCCTGCTTTCTCTTCTCAGAGGTGGGACACACCAGAGAGGTGCAGCTGAAGGCAAAGAAGCACCTTTTGATTGCTGCAGGGAAAAGGAAAAGAGGAGACAGAAGTCAACCCTTGAACTCAGCTCTTCATTTTCTTCATGGATGAAAGAAGAGATTAAAAAGATGTTCTGAATAAAGAAGGGGATTTCTGGCATTTAAAGAATACAAAGGGAAAGGCCGCCATGTATCAATGCCTGAGCAGCAGTATTTCAGTAGTTTATCTTATCCTCACTGGGCTGTACTGTGAGCAAACAGCCAGCACAGCCGAGGGGAGAGCAGGAAGAATTAAAGGGGAGAAACACAACTGGAGCCCAGCAAATCGATATCTCCAGCACAGAAGTTGTGTTTCTCATTAGTCCATAGCTGAGGTGTTAATGGTCCTTCTGATTGTTGCTTCTTGAGGGTTTTAAAAATATGTAGAAAATTAAAAGACTGTAAAAATGCTTGGCTCTTTGAAGCAAGAACTGAGGAAAAGCTGAGAAGTGCTGAGGTAACCCTGCTGCTAACTGGTAATATAATTTAAAGAGGAAGGTTCTGCTGGTCCTGTATTCCTCAATCTGTCCTATTTACCAGGCTGTAATTCCCATCCTGGAGCAGTAATAAGCCAGAGGAAAGCATGCCTTTGGTACAGCTGTCAAATAAGAGGTTTTCAAATTCAGATTATCCCCCAAATTGTTGGGCAACTAGCATTGTTCTCCATATATGGATCCCAGTACAACGGGGGAAGCAGAGCTATTTTCCTGTACACTGCTTTTAAAATTTCCATTACCACCTCTTTTATTTGGTGCAATCTTCTAAAGCGAAGTTAAAATTTGTCGTGACAGCCATGCAATAGCCTAGTGGCTTGAACATGTACCCAAATGCTCCCACACTTCTGTGGTGTTACCACTATCAGACATTTGGTACTCTTCCCTTCTCTATATGAAGGGAAATTTGTCACCACATCATAAGGCAACGTGCTGAAGTTGGAAGGAAATGAGCCATTAAACCTGAATGCCAAAAGAACAGCAGATAGAGTTGAGGTATCTTTTCCATATTCTGCCACAACCAGAAAAGAAGGGGAGCCACATGACAGAAAGAAGAGAGAAAAATCCAGATCATGAAAGAGTTCCCCAAACACTGGGGAGGAGCATTTCTTATGAAGGATGTCCCCGTAAGCCACAAGTCAGGGGTGCACAGGGGGTCATCAGCACAACCACTCAGGGCATTCAAACCAGTAGAGCCAGACAGACTGGCTGTGGCTTCAGAAGGCTCCACTGTACCAATGGCAATCACTCCTGCTGTCCAAGGCTAGAACTATGTAACTGGTTATAGAACAGGAAATCCAGGCTGTTAATTAAGAAAGAAGAGTGCAAAAATATCTAAGCAACTAATCTTGTAAGTCTGTATCCCATGCACACAGAGCTTTGGAAGGGAAGACTATGCTAAAGGATACACAGGTCAATCATGAGATGAGTTCACTTCTCAAGACCCACAGGCATCCAGCAAACACGACAGCTTTTCAGAATATTCCTACTAAGGCAGCCATAAACAAATCAGATGTGATGCTTCTCCTCTCACTGGAACCAGTGATATATTTAGTACAACATCATTGGGGAACATATTCCAGAGAAACCAGAACTAGAAGAACTTGCTTTGAGGGAAAGGGGAAGAGAATTGCAAAAGGAATAAGCCTGGAGGAGGGAACAAGCACAGCTCCTCCACCAATGCTGAAAGCCTGAATTAACACCTCTGGGAGCATAAAGCAGAAAGTGAGTGGTTGTCCACCCAAGAAAGTAAGACATACCTGAGCTTATTCCTCTGGAGCTTCCAAGATGTGCCTGCCTCGAGGTGTTTGAGGTTTTAGAGAAGCTCATTACTCGGGTGCACACACAGCTCTAGTTGGCTCTGTGTACTCAAGGAAAGCTAACAATACTGGGGAAAAAAGGCACAACACCAAGGGCTTCCTCTGTAAAGGCTGATTCAGATACGATCAGGCTTTAACTCCAGTCCCAGCCCTGACCAGGAGGGACTTGGACTGGTTTCCTGAAGACTCAGCAGAGTGTTTCTAAGTCATACTGCATAGTACCACTGATGCCTTAGGGTTTTCATGAATTTGTAGATTTTTATACTTCTAGGTAGTTTTTCACATACAGAGTAGCTAGCAACCTCTAACCCTGTGCTAGCTGTCTTAAGGGTCAGATAATAGCTGGAACATCATGGGAAACATGTACCAGAGCTAAGACAATTAGATACCATGTTAGTAAAAACAAGAAAGCAAACCCCAGAAACCTTGGAGAAGTTCCAATAAGGGAAAGTGGCATGAAGATGATGATAAAGGATGAAGTAAGAGGTCTTAAGACCTCCAACTCAATTCTAGGAGAGGCATGTCATGGAGCGGAACCAAGGGAAGTTCTGGGTAATGGCATTTCTTAGATTGGATGCAACTTTTAGATATGATAATTGAGTAGTGTTATAAAATTAGTATGCTGCCACATAGACAGGGCTTTTCTGCTTTTTCCAACTCCTACACTTTGTTGACATTTCTCTCACACACACACTCTGTGCTGCCCAGCCTGGTGTGGTGCCTTGTATTTCCCCTCCCCGAAAAGAGGAGGAGGGGGGGAGAGCTCAGAATAGCTATGCTTGCAAAAGGGGGTTTTTACTCCCTGGCTCTCCTGAGGTGGGGGGGACAAGATGTTTCCCCTCCCTTGTTCTCCCGGACCAGACCTCAAGAACCTCAAGTCCTGCTTGAAGGAAGATGAGACCGGTAATGGGAACTGGGTCCCAGCAGGAGCTGCTGGGGTAGCTGAGCTGCAGGGAAGCAGCTGCAAAAGGGAGTTTCTCCCTTGTTTATAGAGGGTTGGGAGGTGAGCTGCCTTGGGCCCAGATGTTGCAAGAGTCAGTGTTCCCAGCTGTGGGTGAAAGGGTGTTTCACCTGGGAGGGGCAGGTTGTTGTCCCTTGTTTGCTTTGGTAAGACATGGCAGAGTGGCTCAGGGGTTGGCTGGATACAGTCAGGAATGAAATGGAAGGGACGCCTTTTGGATTAATTTACTCTGCATGTTTGAAGCTGTGGTGCTTGGAAAAGAGCTCACATGGTATTCCTGAGGCTGTGAATTCAACCTAGCACCACACTTTTCTATCTGTTACTTGTCAACACGTGTTGTACTCTTCTATACTTTTTATACTTTGTATAATCTTTTACACTCCTTTATATTCTGTACCCCAAAACTCTATAAGTAGAAGAACTCTTCTCTACTTTACCCACATAAAGTTGTCTTGGAAAGTTTTTTTTTCCCTCCTCCTTAAGGCAACACCACAAACAACATGTGGCTTCCTGCCCTTGTGTCTGACACGTGTCACAGGCTGGCCCAGGCGCTCCTGTGACACCACAGTGAAGGTGACAAGTCTGCTCAGGACCAGACACACCCTGGAGACTCTCACACCAGTCCAACAGTGGTGGATCTATGCCCAAAGCAGCAAATCCCACAGACTTTTACTGACGGATTGTGATGAGATACAAGCACTGGTCTTGCACTCAGCTGGATTGGATGCAGAGCTCACACCACCACGACTAGTTCTGCCTCTTTTGTCCAAGTAAAAGAAAGATCGTGTTGGCTAGTGACAGATTTTCCATGAAGAGTCTCTGTGTAAGCTGCTTGGAGAGAGAGGGAAGAGAGGATATCAACTCTTCCCACACTTCCCTAAGCAGCACTGTAGAATCACAGAATGGTTTGGGTTGGATGGATCTTAAAGATCATCCAGTGCCACCCCCTGCCACGGGCAGGGACACCTTCCACTAGCCCAGGTTGCTCCAAGCCCTGTCCAGCCTGGCCTTGGACACTTCCAGGGAGCCAGGGGCAGCCACAGCTTCTCTGCCCAACCTGTGCTGTGTGAGGGTGGTGAAGCACTGGAAGAATTTCTTCCTAATATCTAACCTAAACCTCCCCTCCTTCAGTTTGAAGCCATTCCTCCTTGCTTTATCTCTACAGTTCCCGATGAACTACGCTCTGACAATGCTCCCTCAACCCTTGAAGCCATGTTTGCTCCACTACATATGTTAGGTGAAAATGTTTGGTTTAATCCTTGGGAATGACACATTTGGATTCTGCCTACACTGCTGAAAAACACTGAGATTTTCTTTGATTTGACAAGTTCTTAAGTGCAGAAATTCCTCAGGTCCCCAGATGAGACCTAAGCTCACACTTTTTAAGATGATGCTGGGACCAAAGCAGGTCTAACAAGAGAAGAGCGGTTGCTCATTCTGGAAAACCACAGGCCACATAATCTTTCTCCCTACAGAACACATTGTAGAAGCAAAGGACGCCAAGGAGAGCAGGAAGCTACTTAAGCAAAAGGACAGCACTGGCACAATAACAAATATGAATATATGGGTCTTAAATAAGCATAAATTGTAAGAGAGAGGCCCAGTGATTTGAGCAATCAGCCTTTCACTGAGAAGAGGGAATATTAACAGTGACATGCTTTGTTTTCCAAAGGGAATGTTCAGTGGGGCAGCTGCAGTAGCAGCCAGGCACATTCAATAACCCAGAAGGTTAGAAGGTTCTTAAAGCACTATATTCCTACGAGAATTTTAACAACAAATCCACTTGTTTATTTGAGCACCTGAATGAAACAATTTTCTAGATGACCACCCAAGAGAGGCAGAAACCAAACAGAGCTCACTGAGGAGTAGGGTACAGGTGAACAAAGCAGATCCATCAGAAGTGCCTTCCTAGGTCTCTAGGACAGGAGGCTGCCTAATAACAAGTGATCTGTTGCAGAGACCCCGCCAAGACTTTGGTTTCTATCTTAAAGGCTGTGGTCAGCATTTCACATTTGCTTTTTCATAGTCTCCTTGAAAAAACAGTAAGAGGTCTTGTTTTTCTTTTTCTGTGGTAATTTTTTGGTGGTTTTTGTTTGTGTTCTTTTAAGGCCAAGAACAAACTCAGTTTCAGGTACTTAAAAGAGAATAAGAAATTATTTGAAAGACCTTTACATAACAGAACAGCCAAAAAGTTGATACAACAACATGGAAAACTAGAAACAGCACAGAACACGGGGAACAAGACTTTGGTCCACTATGTAACCACCTATTTGAAGAGAAGAGATCTAGTTTTTACCTCCTCCACTCTAATTCCACCCATTCCCAAAGGAGCTAGGGTGCACAGCTATCTCAGCAGATTAATAGCTAATGAACAATCTTTTGCCATTAGTCATGCCTACCTACCTTAAAGAGTCAACATCCAGCCTTGGACTTGAGAAGTGCTGGTCTGGCTGCTAGCAACTCTCAAAAACAATTTTCCAGATTTTGAGTTCCTCATTTTAAGTGATTTCAGAGTCCAAAATTCATTAGCTGTGCTTCACCAGCACCCAACTGATACCATGACACAATGCAGCCAATTCCTTTGAGCTCTGACACTTCTCTTAAGTAAACAAAGTAAAGTTGTGGGATTTTTTTCCTTTCTGTATAACATGACATGAGTAGAACAACACACGTGCTACTTGTTGCAATGAGATTGAAAAAGGGAGAAGAAAGGTCTCAGGATATGAGCAGTTCCTCTTATCAGCAAACCTTACTTTCTGTTGCTAACAGAAATTCAAGTACATGGTCTACCTGAAATTATAGACCAGTTAAAATGTCTTAATGGTTCCATCCTAACCACAGAAGAACAAGCCACTGCCAGCAACCCTAGACCCTGTGATTTGTGAGATGTATAGATTTTTAAGTAGCTGCATTTGGATGCATTTTTAAGGTAGATATTACTGTTTAACTTGATCTCTAAATCTACTTGACAGACATGAGATCGTTGCAATGAAATTAAGAACTAGATTTAAACATATACACAGTTTTTAAAAAAGAAACAGCAGGACAAGACTGGCACACAGCTCCACAGAAAGGCTGTGGCCATCACAGAGGGCAACCAGAAACATCTATAAACAAATCTTCACATATTGATAGCAGCTCATCCTTCTAACCCTGGCCTTGGTATGCCCAGGGCAGCCACACTCTTTCAGGGACTGCTTCAGACCTCACATCAAAACTTCCACATTGAGCTCTTCCTTTGCATGGAAGAAACATCAGCAGCGCAGGAATGCCAGTTTTCCATGAAAACAAATCAACGCTTGCATGTACATTGAGCACATACCCCTCTGCCAGCTCTGATTTGAGCAGAGCATGCAGAACCAAAACTAAGAACTGCTCTCTGGCTCTTGGGAGGCTCTGGAGGCCATTTAGGCATCCATGAGTGGATAGATATGTAAAGATATGTCAAATGAGATGTATGGTTGGAGCTCCCATCGGTGAACAAGAGACTGCCATGGCTCATCCCTGCCCTGTTTCCAAGGTCACCAACACTCCAACCAGCTCAGCAAGTGAGGCTGGTACCCTTTGGCTGCAGCATCACCCACCTCCACCCTTCCCCCTAGGCCAAAGCCCCCCGAGCACACACCCCTCAGGCTGGAGCTCTCCACAGGCCCTGGTCCAGGGTACCCAGCACAATTCCCAGCTTCTTCCCAAGTTCTAGAGCCCCGCAGTCTCATCCAGACCTATATGGGTAACGAGCATGTTATTCTTAACTCTGCAAAATTACGTATACTAAACACAACAAAGGGACCACAATGAGGCAATCTGAGTTTCTGAGGCAGTATCTGTCACCAATTTGTGGGTTAAAGGCTTTTCACTGCCACTCCAGAAGTCTAAAATAGTTGTAGCCAGCCTCAAGAACACAACCAATTTATTACAGTGATATTTCTTATCGGCTCCTTTCTCCAATCTCTCTCACTGCTTTGAGCAGAATGTTAACTCAAAGAAAACGGAGCAATGGGGAAAAGGAAACAGTGTTCCTACAGATGTGAATGTCATGTAAATGTCAAACCTCCTGTTAAAATTTGATCAGGAGACTGAATGAAAGGGAAACAGTATTACTGTAAGTAAACCAGCACACTAACAACAGATTCAGTGTGTCTGCTCACATAACCTTATGATGGATTCTATTATTCTTAATTTCCCATGTAATATCAAGCTGTAATTGATTTTGCTAAAAGATCATGTATAGCAGTACAAGAACTGCAAACAAATGTTGGCTGACAAGATGGATCTACAGAGTCTTAATACTAAATCCTTCTGTGTCATTTCTACCACTAAATCCAAAATAATCTTCATTTCTTTTGTGACAAATAAATGCCCTTCTACTTAGAAGGACCAGGAGCACAAGCACCCATCCACCTGTTGGTACCCATGTTGGGAAACAGAAGGTGGTTTCACATTAAAGCCCAAAAAGCTGAATTCCAGCAGACACTGTAGGGACACAGATAAATGCAATGAATCAGTCTCCAAAAATATTGTCTTGGAAAGGTACTAGTCCCACTTGCCACACATCTTGAAGAAGCTCAGGCACTAACTGCTCCTCTTTCAGGAGCTCTCTTCCTACTGAGTGACATCAGTTCTGTCATTTCAGGAGGTTGGACATCTCCTAAACCACTTCAAGTGTTTCAACAGCCCAAGTAACGTTAAGATTTTCCTGACACAGGGGCAGAGACGTATTTGTGCACAGAGACAGGAAAAAGGTGTTAAATCAGATGTTATGAAGACAATTCCTCCCTGGGAGGATAGCCAGGCCCTGGCACAGGGTGCCCAGAGAAGCTGTGGCTGCCCCTGGATCTCTGGAAGTGTCCAAGGCCAGGTTGGATGGGCTTGGAGCACCCTGGGCTGGTGGAAGATGTCCCTGCCCATGGCAGGGGTGGGATGGGACGAGCTTTAAGGTCCCTTCCAACCCAAGCCACTCTGGGATTCAATGAACTGTAGCTGTTGGTTTCAAATACAGATCAACAACGTGCTTCACTCTAAAAATACTGACCCAGAAAAAGCCTACAGGAGCATTCATATTAGTAAATGTAAAGGTAGAATTAAAAAAAAAAAAATCCAGCCACAGGATACTTTCTCCATGAGCTTTCCATGCCCACACCACATCACCCCTACCTCTCAGCACATAGGGACTTACTCTGGCACAACCAGTGCCAGCCTCAATTCACTTCAGAATTATTTCAAAACAGTCCAACAATAACCCTGAATTGATTCCTTTCTGTCCAAAAAGCACCAGCTTGTTTTAGATGTGTGTGGCCCAGAGGGATGACTTTGTTTTGCAGTAGCCTCGACATTTTAGTCACCTGTTGTGCCACTAAAACAATTTGCTAATTTTCTTCCACAGGAGTTATACAAGGATATCTTTGGAAAGAACTTGGAATTTCATGCCCTCGGCAACATCCTCTGTGGCTGACAGCCCAAGTCATAAACTTGTCACTATCCTGAAAATTGGTGGGAGGGCAAGAGGACATAACATCCATATCCCTGATGGATGGCTCCCTTTAGTTTGAGACTCCCTTAGTAGCTATTTTTCTGTTGTAATCTGCCTTCAAACATATTAGAACAGGAATGTTACCAAAGAAACAAGGGGACATCGTTGTATCCCCAAAAATAAGAGACTTTTTAAGGGATTTCAATAATCCTCTGTCCTTTCCCTTCCATGAGACAAACATAAGCAATGTCTTCCACTGCTTCATTCTGTTTGAGGTTGGATTCAGGAAGAAATAAAGCAAAAAGGGAAGCAGGTTGCAGTGCCAGTGGACAAAACTTCCATCTATAATCAATTTCATGAACAGCCTAACTCATCTATTCAGCAGTTTCAGTCCTACCAGTGTCCTTCAGACCACCTTCCTAGATGAAAAAAAGGCCACAGTGGTAGCCCAGGTTTTCTGTCCCTCCTGGAGCTGCCACATTGTTCAACTTCCCTCATCCACACAAGCCTGTAGGGAAATCCGGGTGAACTGCTTAGAAAAGGAGCAAAACACTCCCCACCTCCTTCTGCTGTGTCTCCCCAGGGTCTGCCAGGCAGAAAGACACCTTAACGTGACAGAGGCTGCTGGAGAATTCCAGGGGCTGTACCTTCCACTTCTCAGACTGTGTTTTCATATGTATATGAGTTCACAGTCTTATTCTCTGAAGCTTTTCAATGTCCAGAGTGCTTTTTATGAGCTCAAGATCTGCCCTGGGGTTCACCAGTCATTAATCTGATTTTATTAAAGAGTGACCCTCTTAAAAAAATACAAAACCACCATCTGAAGGTCACCAGGTGCATTTAGCCAGATCTTACTCAGGTATAAGTACTTACATAAATAACCTTGTTTCACATTAAATGTTAAAAGATTTATTTCTTTTTATTCAGAGTGAAATTTGATTCTAATGAAAGGCATTGCTCTCAGAAAATGAAAAAAAAGTAAAAAAGTAGTAGAGGCATAAGATTATCTACTGCTCTATTATTAATTTGGGCACCTACAGGACAAAAATGCCTCAAACCCAAGTAAAATAGGCAAATATTGGGAAGTTCCTTGACTATCAGAACTGCAGTAATTTTATTATTATGAACAAATCTCTGCTAGTGGATGTATGAGTAACAGAGTTCAGACTCTTCCGGAGAGATTTAAAGATCCTACTTGTGAATGTTAAATAAATTAAAGCTCCATAAGTTAAATGGATTCAGAAACCAGTCAGTGTTTCTTTGAAATTAACTTCTGTTCACCCATCTATCCCCTTTCCTTTGACAGGAGCTGAAAAAAAAAAATTAAAAAAAAAAAAAATTCAAAGGCCACACTATTTCTGTTCCAGGTTGCCCATTTCCTCCCATCGTACACATGACACTTATATGTCAAGACCTAGTTCCACTGGAGTGTGGGTTTCATTTCTAGCTTACGCCCCTTTTAGATGCAACAATAAAAATGAAATACACCGTGTTCTAATTCCTTTCACTGTGCTGCCTCACAAGTACTCTCCTCAAACTTGCAACCTCTGCAGACAAAAGAAGAGAACAAAGACAAGTTATTTTGTGTTTTTGGAAACACCACCATAAACCATAACCATGTTATTTCAAGGTTTAATATTGTCCCATGTAAAAGGTGAAAGAAAAAAACCCAAACTCTTCATAATCCATAAATACAGGTCTGTTCAGTGGAGACTCTTGGGAACAAGGACCTGCCATAGCACTCAAGAACTCAAACACCACACGGCTAACGAGTACATACCTTCTTAAGCTCAGCTTTGGAACTTGGCTATTGCCAAGTGAAGCATGGATTAGCACAGAACTGAAACACAGCAACTTTGCTGCCATTCAGGCAGAAACTGCTGGCCCAGCACTCACCAGGCCTTCCCCAGCTCTCCAGCTGTAAAGCTCCCCCGCTCATCCCCACACTTCCATCACTCACCTCTTCAAAGACCTGTTTCCCAGCCAGCCTCTGAAATACTATTGCATTTCAATAAAACTAAATCAGATAAGCTTAAATAGTTCCTCTGGAAGGAGGAAGCTCCAGTAACCCAGAGGGATGGGCTGCAGAGATGGCCCTGACAGGCACACAGTATCCACGAGGTGCAGCATATCCACCACCATCAGGTACCAGAATGGAACCTCAAAGTGTGGTCACACTCAAATAATGGTCATTCAGAGAAAATGCACAAAATGCAGTTAAAACAAAGCTGAATCAAACCCACCAAACCCAGATCAACAGAATACTCAGCTGTTTGTTTGAGGTTTTTTAAAAGCACCTCTTCTCTTACTTCTGAGAGGCCATAATTAATTTCCCTATTTATGAAAGATTCTTTTCCTGCACAATCAAAATAATAACCATCATAGAGTCCTAGTTGGAAGAGACCTCCAAGTTCATCTGGTCCAGCCATTAACACAGCACTGCCAAATTCCCAAGTGCCACCTGTCCATCACTCTAAAACACATCCCTTGACATTTTAGCAGCTCTTGTAATGAGAGCAGGTAACAGGGTCTTGCTTGGTACATCTGCTTGACTAGGAAATACCCCTACAAAGAAGCAAAGTTAATACCACAACCTGCAAGGAGAGAGCACAAAGCTGCCAATTATCATCCCTATATTGCTGCTCATTGGCCAGCAACACTTGGAGCTGCTGGTCTGAGTAACATTGTGATATTTAAATAGCACTGTTAGCTTTGAAACAGGATTGGCACCTCCCACCCGCTTCCTATAACATGGATATCAGAGAAATCTGAAATCATGCACTCACCTGGTGCCATGCAAGTGCTGTGAGATGGTACAGAGCCAACACTGTCTCCATGGAGTGTTCCCATGGGATGGCTCACAGGACACCCAGAGCCCCAGATGACAGGAGTTACCTCCCTCTCACCAAAAGCAACTGTGGAAGTGCCAAATGGAAGACAGCAAGCAACAAGACAGAAGCACTGTCTCTAAAGATACAGAGGAGGTGAAACTGTAGGCAAACAGAAGATGCTGCAATCAGTTATTCAAATGACACTGGCATGCTGGGATTAATACTCCTGTTTTTGTAAAGAGCACCACACAAAACGTAACCACAAAGCGATAACAGACTGCAGTTGTCTATCTCATCCAATAGAATAAATCACCAACACTCCCCAATGGCTGTACAATAAATGGGAACAGAAGCCAAGAAGGACTATTTCTATCTATTCAAAATATGTGAGGAGGAACCACAGGAACGAATTCAATGCAGCAACCAACAACCTGGCTTTGCAGGAAGGCTCCCCACTTCCCAAAGTAAGAAGGCTGTAAAATGGACATATCCATAGCCCTGGTCACACAGCCCTCCCAGATCCTCAAAAGTGCTACCTACATGCCCAGTCTTACAATCTGGATACTAAGCCACTTCGTACAGAATTAGTTTGGTTGATTTTAAGTAGAAATGTGTGCCAATGTGCATTTCTGGAAAAACAAAGCTATTTTAGCCACAAATTCTTATCCAAATCTGACTGCCTAACTACCAAAGTAGTAAATAACAGCACTGATAAAAGTGGTGGGCTGTATGTTTCACTAATCACTTCAGCCAGAGCAGCATTTTAGAGCTTAAACATGATCTTCACCTTAGAAAGGACTCGCTACTGTTTTACAGACTGCTTTTTCAGGACTATTTTTCTCCTTACATCCTTTCCAAACTCCTTCCAGAAATCTTTACACCTGCTTTTATCAGCCAGCTCTGTCTTTTTACCTCAGTTTCATCTCTTGATACCTCAAATGGTTTGTTCAGGTCAGAAAATGAAACATATGAACGAAATAAAAAATAATCTACTACTTCAGTGACAGAAGACAACCACAGCCTTTGTGGCACCTCACTTTGAACCTCCCTCTGCTCTTTTTTCTTTGTCCTTCAGACTGCACTGATTCAGGGAATTTATTTGAACCAACACTGTGTCTTTCCATGTTGCAGGGCATTCTCTTAGTGACAGACAAAATAGGCTGGAGAAAGACAGTAGTCCATGGCCTGTCCTCAGGCAAACATCCACTGCAGGCAAGGTTTGTTTTTCTGAATTTCCAAGGAAAATTAGGAAAAATCCCAGGAGTCCTCTGCTCACCTTTAGGTTAAGATGGCAGTCTTGACACCAGCAATGTAAATTCCTCTTGGAGCATTATTTCAGAGTAGTTGTTCCCAGTGTGAGCCAGCAGAGCTCAGGGAAGTTTTATACACAGGGTAAGAGCCTGGCTGGCACCCGGCCCATCACAGGTCTGTGTTGTCACCAAAGCTGCAGCATCCTAATTGAGATACAGCTCATCTAGCCATTAATTGCTCTCCAATCCCATCCCCCCACTCCCCAAACTTCCCCAGCAGAGAGAAAGTTTCCCCAAGAAAGCCAAAACAAACCAATAAAGAAACAGAAACAATTAGCACCTTAATGTGCCTTTCCAATACAGGCAGAGAGTATTTCCCTTGCTCATCCTCCCTGCACAGTGCTGGGGTTTGCTGTATCCTGGCACCTCCCAGGAAGCTCATTAAAGTTTTTTGGCTGCCCCATCCCTGAGAGTGTCCAAGGCCAGGTTGGACAGGCCTTGGAGCAACCTGGGCTAGTGGGACGTGTCCCTGCCCATAGCAGGGGTTTGAAGGAGATGAGTTTTACGGTCCCTGCCAACCCAAACCATTCTGGAATTCTAAGATTAGCCAAGTATTCACGGCAATCACACTGGCAGGGTCGATTCTCTGATGACAGGGGAATCCACTGATGACAGGAGAATGCAGCCACTCCACAGCTGTGGGTCACCCTTCTCTAATGGCCCTTCCCTTCCCCGGTGAATCCTGGAAGAACATCCTTCTCTCTCCCACACCCAAAGCTGTGCATCTTGGCCACAGACAGGGGTCATAAAAGGGTCAGATGGGTAGATTTATACATACAAAAAAGACAGCACTGTTACTCAGAGGTTTGTCACCAGAGATTGAAAGTACTTGTTCTACCTTCTTTTGTGCTACAGCTTGGAAAAGCTGCAGCAGGTATGCAGTCGCCAAGGAACAGCACGTCATGCTAAGAGCAAGAAAACACACGGTGCCACTGCCAACAGGATCACACCGGCTGCCTGAACTGCCAAAAGACAAACCACTTCCCACTGCTGCTGAGTTAGTACTTACTGTGAAGTCTCTTATCATAAATCACCTAAGCATGCAAAGTTGCAGGAGCATCTCCTCTCCCAGAAGCCTGCTCTGCTGGGCTCTTACAAGCTTTGTAGGCACTCAGTGTCTCTTTCCCCAAAAGATTTCACATCAACAAATGCATCAAATAGAATACTCTAGTAGCAGCAAAATTAATACATACCTGCAAGGCACTTTTTTTCCCTTCACCAATCAGTTGATTAGTTATTTTTAATTAAAACAGCAAGCTTTGATTTTAAGCAATAATCCTTGCCACTTTAACTACTGTTTTCTGTGTTTCAGGTACTGAATTCAAAAACTATTAATAGGACAAAACCAGCAAACCTGATTTTAATTCCCAAGCAGCGAGATCCAGATCTCAAGTTTCAACTGCTCTGTTACCCACCTGTATGTTTTAAGTACCAAGAAGCACATATTAACTGGCTAATAGTTCAATTTTTATTTGTGCACTCTAAGTTTAGGAGGGAAATAGCTGGGCTACACAAAAAAAAACAATGCTTCATTTTGCCAGAGGTCTGTTAAGTTTATTTCAAGCTTGGATGAAGATCCAAAAACAACCTCCACACGGTACAAATGTTTGGTTGGCCAAACCAATGGGTTTTATATCAGACTTACAACTGCACTCAGATCAGAATTTACCTTCCTGTTTTCAGATTTTGCTGCTTGGCTGGACAGGGGCCCTGATTCAAACATCGAAACAAAACAGAAAAAAGGAAAGCTAATATTCATACTATTTTCCTGTATAAGACCATTTTAGCTAAGGCCTCATTGCTTTCTGAAGTTTACAAAAGCCAGGAAAGGAAAAGTGCAAAGCTAGTGGGTTTATTTCCTTCACCTGTTTGCTAACCACAAGCAGTTTTAACAACTTATGTCCCACGTTTAAGGCTGTTCACAAATGACTTAAATCACAGAACTGAGGGGTAAATCTCCATGTGTACCAGGCTGCTCAGGCATGGGAAGACAGAAAGCAGCAGTAATTGAGGGAGACCTGAAGGATCCTACTTTTTAAGGATGTGTTCCACTGAGTGAAAACATACTTCCTGCAGTGTACAGGTGCCAGTAGCAATACATAAGAAACTTATGGAAGTTTATTTTGTAAACTGAGGAAAAAGAACTTAAGCCAACTTCCAACTTCTGTCAGACATCCATGCTTTTACATCAAGCACAAAGCTTCACTCCACAGCACTGTTCCCATGTACCCATCCATCACTGCACTGTAGCTGTCCCCAACAGACAGCAACAGCCCCAGGCTACCCCATCAAGTAATAAATGCATGGATACAAAGTGCAGCAACTCAACAGACTTCGTGCTTCAGACTCCCATTAGGGTATAGAAAATCACAGCCTAGAGAGCAGATCTGAGAAACACAAACATTTACACAACTTAAAGGATGCTTCACTGGTGGACAGGGGATGAATGGACAATAACTCTGGGCTCACAAAACTGATTGAACTTCTTTTTTTCTACAAAGTGCACACATGAATGAGCACTTACCTTTAAGATGTTTAGCGGGTTGCTCTAATAACCATTCCCGTTTTGCCAACGGAATTGCATACTCTTACGCTTTTCCAAATACATGCATGTATTGCCATTGGGAAGTTACAGAAAAAGCAGGATGTGAAAAGCTGCCCTATGAAACTTGGAATAAAAATGTAAGCAAGCCTGATCTAAGTGTCCCTTTACCGATCTATGGTCATTCTCTTGAAAATTAAGCACGTGTCTCCTACAGTCACTGTACCTTCCAGAGGGTGGCATAAGGGGGCCTGACGGATCCACAGCAGCTGAAGCAAGAGGAGAGAGCCAGCAGTCCCTGGCCTGGGAGTAACCTGCCTCAAATTTTGCAAAGCTCTGACACACCAAGAAGTTTAAAGCAGGGTGGATTCCCCCACCATTGCTGCCCATGCCAGGCTACACATGTGACAAGGCTGTCACTCCCGCTGCAGTGCCAACACGCTCCCATTGTCTCTTCAGGAGACTGAGAAATGCACCTCATCCACATTCTGTGACTGGCTAGCCATGCAGATCTGGCTCTGCTGGGAAGCAGGAGGAGATGGCATCTTCCAGGGAGAGCTGAATTTGGAAGAGTTACACAGCAGGAGCAGTTTGCATTCGTTCCCAGCTTGCTACGTGGGATCCTGAGAACATTTGCTTTACCACTTGGACTATACAGTCTGATTTTATTTTTAAATCTCTCTTTTTCCCCAGTTTCCACTCATCAGAAAGCAAAACTGTTCTCAGTCGAAGTGAGAAACCTATTTGCTTAGCACGCAGACACCCCAAAGAGCAGCCTGAGAATTTTACATGTCACGAACCTCCTCCCGTCGCGGGGTGGGTGGGAACAGACAAGGAAAATGTTTCCACCTTAACTTTTCATGACGAGATGTGGGAGCGACCTGCCTCGCAAACACTGGGGCTTCCCCCCACCTCGGCGGAGTCCAAATGAGTTGAATTGATTTGCATCCAACATCCCCTTCAACTACCACGCCCCTCCCTCTAAATTAACATCCACACAATCGTCATTAATGGCCACTGCTGGAACGCCGGCGTCTGCCTCTGCCGGCATGTGCCCCCAGATGACACCACCACCCACCCGTCTATCCTGCTCTTCCCAAGGTAATCTCAGAGCGCTCAGGCTCCAGCGCCCAGAGCTGACCTCACCGTCCATCTCTCAAGTTAACGCAACATCTCAAACACAGACCTCGGATCAGTCACAGGAATAGATAAAAATCACTGGGGTGTGCAAAAGGCAGGCAGCAGAGTCACATCACCGACCAAGCAGGCAGCAGAGCCGCGTCACCTGCCGAGAGCCGGGGTCACCCTGCTGGCTCCCGCTGTAATCCCACTCCCAAAGGGTCCGCGGGGCTTTCCGAGCTCGGGAAGGTGTCCCCCCGCAGCTTTGCGGCTACAAGGCAAGGAGCTTCCCGTCTCCCCTCCGCAGGACTCCCCGATGCCTGAAGGGCTGAGGCACTCGGGAAGAGGCAGCAGGGAAGGCACCCGGCATCACTCCGCTTCCCCCAAATGAGCTCTGAAATGAGATGTAACAGCATCCTCTCCCGCGCCAAGTATTACAGGAGCGGAATACTAACGTGTTCCTTTATTTTACCGATTACCATATGCAGATAATAAAGTCTAAACACTGCGTTTCTGCACTAGCCCTTGCAAATTAACCCTATATCTCAAAGCGACACGACAACAGTTGAGGTCACCGTCTCTCCTCTGCCTGGCGGCAGGGACCGCTGGGGAAGGAGAGGAGGAGATGGGTGCCTGTCCCCGCTGGAGGAGGCTCTCCCAGCTCCGGCCGCCGAGCCCTGCCCCAGCAGGGTGGGAGTCTCTGAGCCGAGGCAGCCCGGGCAGCCGGGCCCCCCCCGCTCCCGCAGCAATCCCACCTGCGCATCCCGCCCTCCCCGCCGACTTACCCCCTTCCGCCGGGAAACTTTCGGCCGCGGAGGGGAGCGGGACTGGGCCGGGCGCGGGGGCGGCTCCGGTGCCGGCGGGTCCGTGCGGGAGCGGGGGCAGCGCCGGCTGCGGCGGTGGCTGCGGGGGCGGGGGGGACCCGGCCGAGCTGCCCCCACCNNNNCCGAGCTGCCCCCAGCCCGGCGCTGCCGCGGCTCCGGTCGGGGGGCGCGGGCAGAGCGGAGCTGCGCTGCGGCGGAGCGGCTGCTCACGGCCGCCTCCCCGCATCGGCAAACGGGAAAAAAAAGGAAGGAAGGAAGGGAGGGAGGGAGCGGGGGAGGAATGAGGTGGGGGGGGAAGGCAGCAAGCGTTTGCGAGAGCTCCGGGCATCCCTGCCTTGGCACACGGTCCTCCGCCCCCCGCTCCGCCGGGATGGAGCAGCCAGCTCCCTCGCAGCTCCACCGCCCTCCCGCTTCCTCCGGCCACAGCACGCCCAGGGCAGGACTGGCACGGCACACTGCGCCAGGGGCTCGGGGCGCGCTCCCTCCCTCCATCCCTCCCGACTCGGGGCGCCCGGCAGCGCTGCGCTCCCAGCCCGAGCGGGGGATGCTCCGCCGCGCCCGGCAAACCCGCTCTCGGCACTTACTGAGCCCAACTCGGGACCGACGCGCACCGGCTGCCGCGACTGAGTGCTCGCTGCTGGTGCCTTACCCCCAAATGCCACCTGTAGGCCTTTTTCCAGGGAGGATCAATGTCTCGGCTACCATCCGCCTGAATTCGGGCGTCAAAGCTTCAGGTGGGGAATTAGCACCGCGGGACCTGCTTGGCTGTCCGGGGTGCCCGGCGGGTCAGCCCCGCTGCAGGTCCCGCTTAAACCTGAGCCGGATTGCGCCCACTGCAGCAACATAAGAGGCCTTGAAGGGGCAAACCTCCGGGTGTTACCTTAAAGCAGCATATACCTTCATTTCTTAGCAAACAAACTCCACGTTGATTGAGCCATTCGTCGCCGATGCAAGGGAGAGATCCCTCACAGGTGAGCAGCAGCTAAACCACTGCTGGCTTCAAACGCAAATGTTCACTTTTTCACCCTGCCCGCCCTACTCATCTCCGAGATGGGACAGGACAGGTTCTCCTAGGCCCCCTCACTCCTGCAAGAGAGCTTTCCTAAGCAACCTTAGCGAAGTGAATACAAAACGCGAGTTTGCCTCTTTAATCACATCAAACTCCCCTCCTCTCTTGCGCTCAAACCCCTTTATTGGGTTCACCTGTGCTCCTCCCTCAAACTTCTGCAGGCAACTTCATCTGCAGAACCACCAACACCTTTCTGTTAAACCTTTTATAAAGGAAAATAATCACTCCTGACCTTTAAGTACAGATGACCATGTAAATCTTGTCTCAATATCATCTCAGATCCAAATGGCAAAGTAGATTTATGAACCACTGAGCTTACCAAGTATTTTCAGACGAGCCTACTAATTCCTTTGGAAACCTAATAGGCAATCCTAGTCTTCAGAAGGACTCGGATTATATTTCTAGAGTACTGAGGAGCTCTGACACTGCATATTAAAAAAGGAGCACAGTTTAATCCGATGCAAACGGGATGGCGCCAACTATTTTATACTTAAGTGCTTCTCCCCTTGACGGAGCCACGCAGCAGCATCCTCCGCTCGGAGCCCCTCACTCAGCCGCGCTCGCTGTCCCCAAACTGGGGCCAGGAGCCACTCGGGCGAATGACTTTGCTCCTCCCCGCACCTGCTCCCGCACGGGGCTGTGGCTCCCCAGTTCGGGCGGCCTCGCTGTTAATTAAAGATGCCCTGACTCACCACGGGGACCCCCATCTCATCTCACCCCTCCCCTCACCTCCGACTCGGTGCCTCCGCCCGCCGCTCTCGCCTTCCCCTGCGCGGGTCGGGCTGAGCCGCGGGGCTGCCAAACGCGGGCGGAGTGTGCCCCCGTCTCGGCTCGGAGGGACGGCGAACTGCAGCCGCAGGCACCGGCCGCTCGATCGCCCTCCCTCCTGCCCGCCCGGTACCCCCGGCGGTGCGGGCGTCCCACCCCCTGTACACCGGCGGTGCGGGCATCCCAACCCCGGCACCCCCGGCGGTGCGGGCATCTCACCCCCGGTACCGCCGGCGGTGCGGGCATCCCACCCGCATCCCTCAGCCCGGAGGCGGATCCGCTCCCCGGAGCGCACCGAGACCCTGCGCACCGAAACCCTGCACACCTGCGGTGGTTGGCGTTGTCGCGGGGAGGGGTGGTGTGTGTGGAACAAATGCAAACTTCCCCAAAACAGAGAGAAATAGCGGTGAGCTGGCAGTGGTGTGAACTCAGAGAGGGATGCTGGCGGGGGTTTGGAAGTTAACAGGGGTGATTTCCATGAAGTAAAAATGAATATTAATTACAGTAGCTGAAAGGGGAAGATAATGTGTCCTGATTCTGGCACAGAGTCAGCTCATTGGCAAAAGTGTTGTTTAGGCTTCCACCAGTTGTCCTTGCACATTTGTTTTCACAAAGAAGAAGTATTTATCAAGACCCTCATGCACTTCAGTAGAGGCCCGTGAGCTTTCGTGTACTAGTTTATTTGCTTGAAATATGAACATTTCCTGAATACATGAACTTTGCAATCTTAAATGGAAGATTTTTGGTGAACTATTGGAACAAAAATCTCAAACAGGCAGGATCAGCAGCCAGCAAAATCAGGGACTTGGTCATTACTCTTTTTCTTACTTCAATATTTATGACCAACACCACACACAGACTGAAATTTCTTCTATCTTTGCCCCCAAATCTTATTAACTTAAGCCCACAATAACACAGTAGGCCGGGCCAGACTGCTCCACTCAGTATGGGATGCAAAGAATGATCATTTAACAATAAAATTCTGAGAAGACTGGGGTTTGCTGGAAACCCCAGCAATGCCAATGCTGCTTCTGTTCCCACCACAGTTGCTCATGTGGAAGCATGAGCCGGGCAAGGCTCAGACAATGAGTTCTGTCCTGTTGGCTGGCCCTGCCACCAAAACTTCCCCAAGCCACATGTCTCTACTCTTTATCCTTACAGCAACTTTGCTTCACCTTGTTCAACTCATTAACTCAGTAGAAAACTAACCTGGCAGCGAAAAGCAGAGTTTCCTTCATCTTTAACAAGCCAGGTGGGATCACTGAGAATCAGATAAGCAGCAAAGCCATTGCTGAGCAGGTCTGGACTGAGCAGACCGTGCAGGTTGTGCAGGACCATCCCCTTTAGCTGCCAGGTGTTGTTACATTTGCTCTGCCACCCCGTGAACCCTTCTCAATTTCACCTGTGTAAATCCAGATTAAATTCCTCAGCTGCAGCTGAGTCAAAAATTTCACCCCTCACATTCTCTGAAGTCAAAAACAAAACTCCTATTGATTTAGATGGAGACTTCTTATGTTTCTCTCCCCTGCAAAAGTGATAAGAGCATGAATTTTAACCCTTGTGATACCCTGGTGCTTTACAGGAATCCTATGAATATTTAAATGCCTATATGTACCATGGAAATCAGCTCAGTTCATGCCTCAGCAGCACTTCTAGGCACACAGGTGAATGAAAACCTGTGTCATGACTTGAATTCTTGCTTCTCACACTTGCCTTCCCTCATTCTTCTTAAATGTCCAACTTCTTCAAATTAACTACTGGAGGAAGAAAAGGAAGCCTAGGGAGGTTAAGTGTGAGGGAAATGCTGATCAGAATCTGAGCTGTTGCCCTAACCAGGTATTTCTCCACACCATTATTAGATGAGTCACAGGGATTTTAGCAGAGAATCTTGTTTGCTTATACAGAAGATCTACATATTTGAGAGCTTGGGAGCTTTTGTGTTAATTCAGAATTCAGTAGCATTTGTCATAGTGCACAATCTTGTTTGAAAAGTAATGCTTTTAATTAGAGAAAGATTTAATTTCTACTTCAAAATTTGGTGGATGGTTTTAATAAGAGAGGAGGAATTACAAGATAAAGTGTCAAGACCACATTAATCAAATATTTGCATGTGCTTACATATAATTTAAACAACTCTGCCATTTATTTAATCTTAAAATTCAGAGTGAAAGAGCAGATTTGTCACTGTTTGTTTTGACATGGCTACATTTACTAAGCTCATGCCTTAAGCCTCTACTTAATCTGTTTTACTACTCAAAATAATTACAAACAGGGAAATACCTTCTATTACATCCTTACCTTCTCTTCTCTTTTAAAGAACAGTTAATCACAAGAAGATTGTGCAGAGACATTTGCAAAGTTCTGTTGTTTTTTTTTTCAATGGCCAGCTGTACTGAGAATTTTTTCAAGGATCAATGTGCATTTTATATGAATACAATTAAAGTTGTGAATATAATTCCCCAAAACCCTAATTAAGTTCTCCTAATCCATCATCTCCTGTAACTATTGAAGTGAATGGAAATTCATTATTGATTTCAGTGAAAGCAGGTGCAGCTCCTTCCTGTGCTCGTCCATCTCAGGCCCTCTGTACGTGTATGTGTGTGATGTCCATGCCACCTACAGTACATATCTGCAGGAATACGGTGTCCTCAGTACCAACCACAGTCTGCTACGCAGGGAAAAGGTATTAATTTCACTCTTTTTGGGGGAAGATTTTAGCCAGGAATGTCACACAGATGTTAATTATTATATTTACTCCAAGATGCACTGTGTCCACAATAGGGACACAAAGACAAAAAACCCCAGACAACCCATGCCAGAGGCCATGCTGCAAATCACATACAGAGGAAAGGCTGACACCCAGAACCCGCTGTCCTCCCCATGCCCAGAGAGCCAATCCACTCCTCCTTCACTGCAGAAATGCTGAGTGACCAGGCTGCCCATTGATTTCATTTGCAGCTCTGAGTGCTCAGCACTTCTCCACATTAGGCCTGGGGGGTCCAGGAGATGAGACAGAGAGAAGCCACGAAAGCTGTTTTGGTTGAAGTGGCTTGCTCAGAAACACACACTGAGACTGCAGCAGAAACAGGGGTGAAGGAGAATTCTTCTCATTCACCTGCCTCCGTCACAGGTGATCCTTTCTATTTCAGCAATCCCCTTCATTGTTCTCATCTCCATACACCTTCAGATTTCTCCACATGAATCTGAGTCTTCCTCACACACAGAGATACACTTATACCAAGATACTAATACACAGTAGGAGAGTTAAGTACTGTAGGTAAAGATGATATCAAAATCTTGGAACCCTTTAGGTTGAAAAAGCCCTCTAAGATCTCGGAGCCCAACTGTTCCCCCAGCACTGCCAAGTCCACCAATCCATGTCTCCCAGTGCTTTTTGAACACTCCAGGGCTGGGCACTCCACCCCTCCCTGGGCAGCCCCTGCCAAGCCCTGCCCACCCTTCCCAGGCACAAATCCCT
>JAWWMO010000175.1:4119383-4135246 GCA_035047845.1 Dendrocincla fuliginosa | reverse complement strand
CTTCCCTCCCAGCAGAGCTGCTCCATCCTCTGACCATGCTGGTGCCTCCTCTGGCCTCTCCAGCAGCTCCCTGTCCTTGCTTTGCTGGCCCCCAGGGCTGGAGGCAGCTCTGCAGGTGGGGTCTCACCTGGAGGGGGCAGAGGGGCAGAATCACCTCCCTCAAATTGCTGCCCACAATTATAGAAGAGAGAAAAAAAGCTAAAATTTGAAAGCTAGAATATAGCTATTTGGAAGCAGCAGGTGGGATAGGAAAACTGTTTCTATTTCTTATCCATTCCAGTTTAGCTACAGAAAAAAAACTTCAGAGGCATCGTGTTGTCACACCAACAGCAAACAAAGCATGGCTGTCATGAGCCAGAGGCATCACGGTGTAAATCAAAGTAAAGAGTTTAGGCTTATTTCTGCTTGGTGATTCTGTTGGCCACTCTGTTTTAGTATCTAGATGCTTTAATCAAGCTGCACTAGGTATGTACAAACACCCAGAGTGTGTCTAACCCATGGCACTTCAAGAGCTGAAATAGCCAAGTGGCTGGAAACACAGACAATATGAAGTCTATGGTGAGTCCATTGGTTGCAGAGTAGAAATCACAGGACAGACAGTCAAACAAAGTCTTTTAATTAAGACTCCATTTTTACTGCAGTGTGTTTGCTCATAGCTGGAAACCTCTGGGTCTGGTTAGTGAGGTGCTGGAAGCACCATACCAAGAGACTACCTGCTCCCACTGGGCTATTTTCAGTGCTAACTACTTGGCCATGGCTGGCAATCTGAAGTTCAGCTGTGGTATTAACCGTGCTCTGACACAGAGAGACACAAACAAACACAAAAATCCAAACCTTCTGGCTTAAAAGCAGCAAATCTCCTGGAAAGGACACAAAACTATGAAATCAGAAAAATCAACCGAAGGCTGCCTCAGCAGCTCATGGGAAATCACAGTTCAGGTTAATAGGCTTTATTAATATTTTTTTTAGGAATTTAGTATTAAGCTTTAAATTTTTAATTACAAGAAATACAGATAAGTCAGATCTGCAGGTAATAAGAATTCACAGCTAGAAATAATCTATTTTTCATTTCATTTAGTAGTTTGTCTCAAATCTCTTCAAACTTTCTGTTTGTCCACTGCTGACATACAGGTCTAGGACAAATATTTGGGTTTGTCACTTGAAAATCTTGCTGATGGCACAGGATGTCCAATGAAAACCAGTCAATACAAAATGGGAAAGACAAGTTTGGGGCATTTTCCGCACACCATGAGTCTTTGAAATGCTGCCTGGAAGGTTTGGATTACTGAATGCTACACTGAAAGTGCTCTGATCTGAAACTTTTTAGCTTCTCAAACTAGGTGCATTTGCCATTAAAAAGAACCATCAGGAACACTTCAGTGTTGGAGAATCTGTGACATCACAGAACTGTGGGGTAGAAGAGACTTTTTTACACCATCTAACTCATTTTTCCACCCAGGATAAGCTATCCTGCACCTTTTCTGATGGATATTCTAAAGGAACAGCAGCATCTCTGGAGAATCTACCCCTAGGAAAAAAAAATTAAAACTAAATGCAGTATTTAATTCCCCTCACTGCTAAAACACTGCACTTGTCTCAGCATTTCAGTTTCTAGACAGAAAGGTTTGCTGCTTTGTGGTTTTTTTCCATCTGAAATAGAGAACCAGCTACCATTAAGTTTCTTTCATATTACCAGTGACTTAAAACAACTCATGACTTGTTATTTTCAGGTTAACCACAAAGGAATAGTTCCTTCCTTTTCACTGCATGGCATAGTTCAGTCTTGCACTTTTTCTCCTGTTCAGCCAGGAGCTGCAGCCTCAGGTATGAGAGCTGGATGTGCTATCCCCCAGAAATTCAGCCTCTAAGGTATACAGATATAGTATCACCTGGATCTAACTACAGGAACTAGATCTGGCTGCATAAACTTCCCTGAAAGGCGACCAACTTTTACCATCTACATATTTATTAGCAATGCCATCATGCTTTATTCAAAAGGATTAGTACAGACAGTTTACAGCACTGGGAACAGACATCTTAAAGGGATGTCATGCGTTGTTCAGTCACACGCTTTAGAACAGTCTAAACACACTGTGTCATTGCCATTGCTTATATCATCTACACTTGTAATCACCTGAAAACTTGCCCCAAATTTTGAGACAATATTTTTTTTCCACAAAGCTCTTGATTGGCACTAATTATCTCTCCTGCTGTTTTGAAGGAGAATCTCAACATTAAAATACCATTGCTTTCTAGTCTGGATATGTGTTCCAGCCAGTTTCCCATCAGTGAGCTGAAGCCCTACCATGGCAGTGAAGCTCTGCCAGCCAGACCAAAGCTCCCTGTGTATAAATAGGAATATCCACTGAGATTTAATAGTAGGGGCTGAGTGATCGAAAGGACACATTATCTAAACACAGGCTGGAGAGTCATTCTTGCAGGTTTCCTTCTCCAATGCACAAAAACCTTTTAAAAATACCTCTGTTAAATTCCCAGACACACCAACTCCTCTGCAGGCAAACCTTGAGTAATTTGCTGTTGTTGTTCTTCCACAAACTGAGCTGTAATGACTGGAGAAGAGATCCCTTCTCTTCTATAATACAGATATTGCTGCTGTAACACCTCTTCAGCTCAACATTTTGCCATTAACTATCACAAGCCCTTTTACTCTATGACACAGCTGCTACAGACACTTGGGAATGCTGCAAGGCACTGGTTCTGCTTTCACCAGTCTGACGCTGGCCGGGAGCAGACCCGATAACCTCGGGGTCATCAGGTCGAGACGAACTGAAGGCGTTTTTAGAAATGGTTCAAGTTCTCCAACATTGATATAATTGATTTTTAACCGGGAGAATAGAAAATCAATCTTTTCCAACTACTTTGCATTGACACAAAGCCAGGGTTGCTTTGCTGAGGGCGAGGCAGTGGAGGGAATGTGAAGGAGCAGGGGAGAAAGAACAGGCGCAGGAGTAGCAGCTCTTCTGGGATCAATGCAGGTGCACACCCACCTGTGGGCACCAGGAACACAGCACTCATCCCAACACACTGCCCAGAGACTGGCCCCTGCTTCCAGGAGAACAAAGGTCCCTGGCGGTGCCAAGAGGGGAATTTGGATCAGGCATCAAATCACAGTCACAGAATCACTGAGGTTGGAAAAGACCCCAAAGATCATCAAGTCCAACCATCAGCTCAGCACAACCACCACGTTCACCACTAAACCATGTCCTTGCAACCACACACTTTTGGAACACTTCTAGGTGTGACTCCACCACTGCCTTGGGCAGTCTGTTCCCATCCTTTACAACCCCCTCTGTGAAGAAATTTTCCCAAATAACCAATCTAAACTTCCCCTGCCACAACCTGAGGCTGTCTCTCTTGTCCTGTCACTTGTTAAATATACCAAAATAAACTCTGAGGAGGAAAAAAAAGGTAATAAAAAGTAAAGAGGTTGAGTACAAAAGGAATCCATTGTGGCACCTATTAAAACTAGAAAAACACAAGGGAAAAAAGGATCAGCTGTGAGCTAGTAGCAGAGTACTGCACAGAGGCACAGTCAGCCTCTCCAAAGGAAAACACTTTGGATGTGTTATTTCTGATATTATTGTCTGCTTTGGCTTTTAGGAAAAGGCATTTTCCTAAATTTATGAATTTGAGAGTTTTGCAATACTTAAGTCTATGGAAAAGCATCTTGATCTCTGATCACTTAAAGCATCACTATCCTCTTGACTGAACAATTTTAATGATTGTTATAGAGATTCTAAAATCTGTCGGTCCCTTGCCCATGGTTTCTGGAAGGAAAACCATGTTGTTTTACAGTGGCACATATCCATCTGCCTCTGCCTTTGGTCACACTCCTCTCCCATTCATCACAGCCCTGATACTCCTCTCAAATCATCACCAATTTTTTCTTGTCCCTAGCAAAACACACTGATACACACTAGCCCTTCTCTCCTTGAATATTCAGGAAAACTGGGGGCGGTTTGTTGCTTTTTTTAATACTCTTGTCAAAGACACACCATCACAGTGCTCAGTGGCTAATCCCATCATCTAGTTAGACTAAACTGTAGTATGAAAGAACAGAGTTTCTTCATTAATCTTCCCATTCCTTAGACAAGTAAAAAATCTGAAATCAATGGCAATGGTGGAAAAGCTTTGTGAAGAATACTAAAAATATCAAGGAGTGCCAATATTTTTCAATTGACCTGTGTGACTTAGAGCAAAAATAGTTGGATGTGCCCAATATTCATGTGTGAGCAGGCAGCTAATATTTAATAAAGCAAAAAATTTCTACAGCTACTTCATTAAAATTCAGATGTTAAATTCTTCTTTATAGCAGGTACTAGTATCTTTGTTAGAGCCTCTGTTTTCAACATACATGTCATGGTTTATGCAAATGGCCAGGTGCACAAAAGTCATACCAAAAGCTTGTCTTGGGTGTGGGTGTATTTGGGTTGTGTTAGATTCAGCAGATCAAAATGAAGAAAAACATCTCCAATGACATTCTTCACAGGAGCGCACAACAAGAACGGGCTGACATCAAAGGCAGAAAGACAGTCTCTGGTTAGATCCTGGAATAATATTTTCAATCATGAAGACAGCAAAGTCCTGGAACAGATATGCTGGGGAGACTGTGGGATTTCTGCCATCCTCTCAGGAACAAAAGAAGCTGAGTAGATCTGGAATGGAGGCAACTTTGGAAACCTCTTACTTTTTGAGTCCTGCTTTTCTGCAACTGCATGAATCTCTACATCAAAAGGAGTGTGAAGGAAGGTACTTGGAGGACAAGAAACCTGCCAAGTATCTGAGCTTTTGGAATCCATAGCAACGGAAAAGTTTTTCATTTTTATAGTTTCCTTTTCATTACCCATAGTTTTCCACCTCTACAGGACAACTTTTCACAGCTCAGTCTAGAAATCACACCAGACCAAAGGCAATTCACATTAGGGTTTATGCATTTTTAAAAGTCTCTGTAGTTCGGGTTTCCAACGATGTAGTCAATTTTCCAGGAGCACTTAGAAGTAAGACAGTATTTGCTAAAATAATTTCATGGCAAAGATGCCTTCTCATGTTTATACATTAAATCATGGAAACGACAGCTACATATGGCATCCAAGAGAACTGAATACATTAAATTTCTTGTTTTGACATATTTTTGGTATGAAAAGAAGGAACCAGTATCTTCACAGGAAACAATTTGAAGTTAAGAGCTACCCACCACTAAGAGCTCAATCCTGCAATCCTTGCATTCCCAGTCTCCTTTGAAGCTTCCATTCACCTTTGAAATTCCTATATGAAAGCAAAGTTTGTATCTTAAAAAATCTTCTTCAATTATTCTGAAACTTAATTAGTAGAATCACCCTCTCCTTCCAGCACAGAGACTGCCAATACAGTGGCACAGCAGGAGTTTGAAGGTTGCTGGAACGAAATTACTATTCTAATGATGATTATTTTGCTGTTGTGCCTGTTAACACAATGAACGTTTGGAGAGGCCGATGATCCTTGAAATTTGTTGTTTCATTGTTATCAGAGTTACTGGAATGATTTCTGAGTGTGGGGTCATTTTTCACTATTACTCATATAGAAAACATATGCCTGAAGTTAAATATACAAGAGAAAAGAATGCAGCTGGGAATTTCGGAATGCTGCAATGTCTTGGTTGAGAGGAGAAAGCAGACAGAGAGACGTGGATATTCAGAATCAAATGCTTCTCAAAACTCTCACCTTCAAAACAAAACCAATCTCAAAGTACTGCTCTAAGGCTTCAAGTATTGGAGTGAAATTGAAAGCAAAGATGTTAAGTGTGGTACCACGTCACACAGTGATAAACCACGGCTTGTTTACTGGGGCACCTCCAGCCTCTGGGGCGGGCTTCACCTGCTCCCCCTGCCAGTGCCCTCTGCCCCACTTCTCCACCTTCCCCCTGAGCCCCTGCTCTGCTCCCTGGTACTTTCCTGATGCAGCACTCATGCTCCAAGCTACACACCGGCACGTTCCATGCCTTGACCATCCTTTAATTGGTGATGGCAGTGCCTGAACGTGGCATCACAGCTGCTGTTTGCTGTGGTCACCTCCCTGCTGCCAACGATTCCCTTTTTACTCAGACCTTTTAGCTTTAATGACCGAGGTGGATGATTTTTGTTCCTTATTCCCCTGCAGAATTCCACTGTGGGTACTTTACAGTGCCACAGCACACGTGAACAGGGCCATGGTCACCTCAGTGCCTGGCAGCCTGGTTGGCAGCTGGCACAGCAGTAAATGCCCCTCCATACATTCTGGCACAGCATGAACAGTTTGAGTGGACTGAATATTCCCTGAGTCTGCTGTGCACATCACTGCCCCATCTGACAGGTTAAGAGGAAAAGAGGGAAGACCCCTGCTATGTGAGAAACATCTGAGCCTGCAAAAAATAAGGGAAAGGAAGTACAAGAAAAGGACAAAAGCAGTTCCAGCTAAAGGGGCAGCGATTCCTGTGTGGGTCACCACACAAAGGTAACCTGGGTCTGATCAAGCCCCTGTCTTTTTGCCTGAGTGTCTGTACAGCTGGGAAAGAAGGGTGTGGGGAGAAAATTCCCCTTAATCCAGAAAAGGAGTCTGGCCATCATCAAAATGCCATTAATTAACATACTGTGAAGGCAACACCTCTAAGCAGGAGTGGGGATTATACAAGTTAGTAGGTGACCAAACCTAGGCAGAATGGTAGATTTTTCATGGATAAAAGGGCTGGACCACCCTGGGTTTGACACTGCTGGCCAGAGCAGTGCTAGTGCTGGGCTGCCAGAGTGGTCATGGTCTGCCCTCCAGGGGAATGCTGAGACCAGCACAGTCTTACCTGGGCACTGGGAAGGAGCATGCTCTTCTGCCTAGACATCTAGAATGAGATTTTAGGCTGTTTTTCAAAGTTGTCTAGGCTCCTGGTTGCAGACATATCTGAGAAATGCCACAGCTGTACACAGCTGATACAAAACTGAGGCAGCTGCTGCTCCAGGACCTCTGAAGGTGTTGCTTCTGCCCTGAAGAGCTCTTTCATTTCTGCCAGGGCATCCAAATGGCATTCCTGACACTGCAGAAGTGTGGCACTCACCTTTCAGCACCTGTAGTGGGCTGCTGATCTCCCCCAGGGCAACAGCTCAGGTGAGCAGAGTGTACAGAAAGGTGGAGGCATGGATTTACCCCGTGGCAGAGAGCAGACTCTGCTTGTGTCTTCAGCGTGGAAAGGTATGGGTTAATCCTGACAGAGGCTCTAACAGGGCTGTTGGATGTGCCTTTTCCCAGGCAAGGACTGCAGAAGAGGAAAGGTCTGAGGAGCAGGGAGCAAGAGAAGACAGTGCTGAACTGAGTGGCCTTGTGTGAGCAGGGCAGGAGGTGTGGGAAGGCAGAGACTCTGCCTGCCAGGAGCTCACCTAAACTCTAGAGCTGGGCTGAAACACACAAGAGACTAAAGAGAAAGGACCTGCCCGACAAAGTCCTGCTATTGGATTTTGGAGGGGTTTCAGTATTACCTGGAGGAAGAGGAGGAAGGACACCCCCTCACAAGTGAACTGCTGATTAATCAGATAAGACAAATGCCAGCCCTGCTGCTGTAATGAGGAGAGGCATCTTCTAACACTTTGCTCCTACACTTGACACTCCCCGTGGTACCTCATGCTGACAGACCACAGGCTTACTCCGTTTTTGTAGAGCAAACATCAATACAGATTAACACCTTCCAAAAGCTGTCATGCACCAGTACCAGATACAATGTCCTTTTTTTGACCTCTATAAGAAACAAGCTTCTAAAACATCATATCTTGCTGGATTTTAAGAAGACATAGAAATTAAAACTATATATACAGCTGATAAGGACAAATACAAAAAGGGAAAGTGTGAAAAACCTTAATCCTGATAAAAGTTAAGGTAAAAATGAACATTGGGATGATGGGAAGGAAATGTTTAAATACAGAAAAGGGATGGAAAGGGTGATTGTTGAACCCTGAAGCATATCACGTGGCAAGAATTTTTTGAACAATCTTAGTATAGAGATAAAGGAAATTTTCCAGATTGCAATGGCAGCTCTTGCCTGTAGAACAATGTGTCCATGGAGAGATACTTATAGAATGCCTTTTTCTGAAACTAAAAGACTAAAAGATAATTAGTACACTATTGTGGAAGATAGAAGGTACACTTCAAAAACAGCCTCTTCTTCTCATTGCCTCCATCACCTGACTTCCTGGAGTGCTCCATTTGTCTTTAAGTGTACTCCTAGAGAATCCTGTCGAAGACTTAAGAGCCCTCAGTACCATCTTTTCATCTTCTTACCCTGCTGCCTGTTTTAGGCATCTGCAGCACAGTCACATGCCTGGACTAAAATGTCACATCTCTGCTCCTCCTGCTTTGCAGACTCTACCCTTCTCAGCAACCAGGTGGGTACTCATTCCTCATGCAGCACATCACTTAGACTTCTGGGATTCACAGTCTAAAGTGTGGTTTATTTATTTAGTTAGTTTTTATTTCTGCTCATTAAACAAATGGTAATTTAGATAATAAATGATGTGCGAAACATTCACTAGCTGCAACTACATAGTCTGAAACTCCTGGTGGGTGATCCCAAAGCTTGGAATATCCCAGAAACCGTGATGTGTCCAAGCACATGGATCAGCTGCTTGATGTTTGATTTACATCCCACGTGCATCTTCTCCCACTGCTGTGCCATTTCCTCTGACTCTTCCATCTGTGGACTGGTGGTTTCTCCTCACTCCTTTCACCACTTCTGGAACTTACTTCTCTCTCCCCTTCTTTTCCTTCCCCACTGTTGCTGTGCTCACAAAGAACAGGGAAGAGAAATAGTGAGATGAGAAGAGGCAGAGAAAGGTACCAAAGTGACGAGTGGAAGAAAAACACTTGGTTAATTCTACCTTGATGAAGTAATTGGGCCAGAAGCAAGTTTAGGAAAGAGCTTCTTGGACTCCCTTCTGCCACACTGCTTCAAGACTAGCCCTGCAGACAGGAGGACAGCAGTATCTATTCAACCTATTCTATATATTCACTGTGTATTTAAAATGATCTTTATGACTCTGGCCTAGAAGGAACCATTACACTGTCTAATCCCTGACTGCAGAATTAGCCCCAGGTGCTGAGCTGTGTGAAGCTTGGCTCAAGAGAAGGACATGCAATTCTCTCAGGCATTGACTGTTACACTTACAGTACTGATTGGCTATTAATCTTAAAAACAATTAATCTTTCTCACGCTTATTGATTAAAAAAGTGTGGAGTCCTTGACAATAAGGTTGCTATTGACCTTGGGATTTCTGTTGTGGTTGCCAAAAAGGCAAGATAAGCCACACCTGCCTCCAGCTGCTCTGTCAGGAAGCCTAACTGGACTCCCATGTTTCAAGATTTTGATTTTCTGTGATAACATGGAAGAAGAATTAATGTGGCTGGCACAGCACAACCAGAGCAGCTACAACCCCCTTGCTGTATTTCAGGTGAGTAGTCCTGTGAACTTATACCACCTCGAAATAAATGGAATTGCCTGCTGTGTCAGAGATGTTTATCTCTAAGGAATGTTGCTTTTATTGGAAAAGCTGAGTGAAAAGAGCTCTCTCATGAATCTGAGAGTGGAGATTAGACTTGTTGCCTTTAGATTAAACCTCTCCTAATTAACCTTCCAATTAACCTCACATCACTCCTTTGAACAAGACCATAAATACAAATGATACTACAATTCCCTTTTATAAAAGAAAAGCATTTGCTAGATAGAATAATGATATACGACCATAACCTACAGGGAATTATATTAGCAAGAGTTTCACATTCTGCCATCAGTCTCCAGGAAGAACAGAGAAGGCAGAGCTGCTACAAAAAGCACAAAACACAAAGCATGGTATTTACTCATCAAAGTTTTGCCAAGTGAACTCTGAGATGCAGGATCACTTGAAAATACTGCCTGCATTTGCCAGGTTTAAAGAAAACCTGAGTTGAAAAACTATGCCATGGAGAAATTAAGGAAACAAAACAAAACCTAACCAACCTAGTATCCATGACAGGAATCGATGAATCTGCAACAAGAAGGCAATGCTCCAAATAAAATCTTCCTCTTTATTAAGTGATTCCTATCATGCTGAAATATCATTTCCTTCTTCTCTCATCCTCACCCAGAACAGCATCAATCTTTTTTGCCTCCTCCAAGACTTTTTCTTCTATGAGAAAAGTTCTTTCAGTCAGAGACAATGTTCTGGGGAATGCATAGGCAGTGAGAATGGATATTTTTTAAAAAATGGAAAAATCAGTGCGAACTTTCTGTCTGTGAACTTCAATTTAATCAGTACTAATTTTCTTTTTCTCACTTTTGGGGCCGTATATCAGTGTGGTGGGTTGACCTTGGCCAAGTGGCCACTCAGGCCCTCTATCACTGCCCTCCCCAGCCACGAAAGGGAGAGAGAATAAGATGGAAAACAACTCGTGTGTTGGGATAAGGCAGTTTATTAAGGCAAAACAAATCAAAGCAAAGCTGAACAAAACAAAAAATAACAAGGTTTGTTTTCTACTTCCCATCAGCAGTGACGTCCGGCCACTTTCCCCAGATCAGGGCTTCAGCACACATAATGGTTTCTTAGCAGGCAGCCATTGGAAACTACAAACAGCCCCCCTTTCTGCTCCTTTTTTTGCCTTTTATATCTGAGCTGAAATCCCATGGTCTTGAATATCCCTTTGGTTAGTTTGGATCAGCAGGCCTGGCTGTGTCCCCTCCCAGGATCTTGCCCTCCACTGGGGAGGGGATATCACAGTGCTGATGCTGCGCCAGCCCTGCTCAGCAGCAGCCAAAACACTGGTGTGTTGTCAGCACCCTTTCAGCTCCCAATGCAAAGCACAGCCCTGGGAGGGCTGCTGTGGGGAAATGAACTCCAGCTCAGCCACAGCCGACACACAGCGCCTTTGGATTCACCACTACATCATGTTACTGAGCAAGGTTCTTGTGTAAATGGCTTAGAGTGGGCAACAATGGTCCCCAGAGTCGCAGAAGAACCTAGGATAGGTTAATGAGGCACTAACAGGACCATCCTCTGCTCAGGGTTCATAGTCAGTGCCCAAACTGCAGGTCCAGCTCCACATCCTCCCTGAGGGACAAACAGGACAGTGCCAAGGAAATCTGCCACCCCCATCCAAACCACAACCCTGACCTCATTGACACTACCCTGCTCCATCCTTTGAGAACTCACATTCCTCTGTTGGGCTTAAGGGAAACACACAAAGACTTTTCATATCAGATTGTTTTTAATACAACATGCCATTCCTAATTTTATTGGCCAAACCAAGAGCACAATCCCCAATTCTGGTACGCTCATCTGAGACTATTTCTGTTGACTGTATCGGTTCTTCAGGCTGCAGCAAGACACAACTCATGCTTCCTCAGCTCTCCTCCTAGAGATATCCTGCACTCTCATGTATAAATCTCTCCTTAAGGATCTATCTTCCTCCTCCCACCACCTTACAAACTTTATTTATAGCTCTCCTTTAGGTTCCCGTGAACTGGCGAGTCTCCATTTAAATTAAATACTACTAGCCAGCGTGTCTCTCTTGTGTCACAGTAGCATTTGCTCAAAAGATTTAGGTTTGCATTAGGTTTGTTAACATGTATTTGTGTATACAACTTTCACTTCTCTTTCAGGACTAGAAGTAGCGATGCCAAACTCTTAGCAAGAGAAGAGAGGTTTTTCACTAAAATCCATCTCACAAAATGTTCTACTTACTTTCTACAGCAAAAGGAACTAGTCGTGCACATAACTCTACAGAAGAACATAAATATTACTCAAGCTCCAGGAAAAGGTAACAGTCTTTAGATATCTCACTGATTTTTTTGGGCAACACTCTAGCAACGCGTAACCTTACTTCATCTTCCCACACAATAATTCAAAATGTAGGAGTGTATTTTTTATCTCTTTCCTAAGTTGCAATTCAAGCCAGGAACGTTGCATCCTACAAAGAGATGCTAGGATACACTACCGTGCTACCACAGTACCTTTCCAAGAAAAGACACCTGTATGTGCACACAAATAGCCACCCTTACACGGGCACTGTGATTTCTGAATGCTAGGATAAAGCTGAGAATGAAAAGCAAGCAAGAAAGAAGAGAAACAAAATATCTGTTTCACCAAGAAATATAATCTTCCTTTTGTTCTTTTCAGTAGAAAAGAAATTCTAATTTTCCTGCAGCTTCAAGTTCTCTGGTAAATTTGTGTCTCTCGATTCAATTCGTACCTACAGGTCTATTTTAACAACATCAGAGCCACTAAAACTGGCAGAACAGCTTGAAATTCAGACTTTTCAAAGAACACGTGTAGTTCACCTGACAAAAGCAGTGACCACAGGGAGCTGAAATAGTTGTGAAAAGAATGAATACCTGCAGTTAAACAAGCCCCTCAGTGCTGGGCTCAGCACTAGAGCTGAAGGCAAACACATAAGGGAAAGCTGCTTTCCCAGTCTGTGGAAGGTGCTGAGCAGGATTCAGTCAGCCAAAACCTGCTAAAATCGGGATTCTGGTGGAAAACAAGGCTATAACTTCAAAGAGTGCCTGTAAATATTTACAGTTGTTTTTTCAAGTTCTGGCACTTAAATAAATGGCCAGAAGGAAAAGAAAGTTTGTATTTGCATGTATTTTTAGAACCCTATATTTCCCAGAATCAGAGCTTTGCAAGGAGCTCCAAAGATGCAAACAAGCATCCTATCAGTCTAATACTTGCAGAGCATCAAGCAAGAGGATTGAGTGTTCTCCAAGAACAGCAGCAAATGCAGCATAGTGCTTTCAGCCAAAGGAAAAACAAAGCTATTTAAATATAAATAGTTAATAAACATTCCATGGGGGCAGGCTTTTGTCATTCATTAGCACTCAGTTACCTTGGGGTATTTTAAAAATTTACAAAACAAATACAGAGGAAAAAAACAAATTTTCAATGGAAGAGGGGCCCTCCAGGATGCCACTGTAACCAAATTCAGAATTCTGCTTATCCTAAAGAACAGAGACTAAGCCCTGGCTCTTGCAGCTCAGAATCACAGATTATCATAGAATCATAGAATGGTTTGGGTTGGAAGGGACCTTAGAAACCATCTCGTTCCGCTCCTCTGCCAGGGGCAGGGACACCTTCCACTAGACCAGGTTGCTCCAAGCGCCGTCCAACCTGGCTTTGAACATTTCTAGGGATGGGGCAGCCACAATGGCATTATTAAAAAAGGGTGTCCATTGTTTAGTTCTGGAGTTTGCCCTTGTGAAACTCTCTGGATGTAGACAAAATCATGCATCCAGACTGTGTAGGAGTGTGCACATCATCACCTCCTGCCACTAGTTATCTCAGTTTCAGAAATCCTCTTACAAGGCTATTGTCTGTTTTAAATTCTTTTACTCTTCCTTCCTGAGGCTATTTTTGCATTTCTTTGTAGGTTCTCTCTGATCTTAGTCTGCCTTTTGGGCTGAACATTTCATCTCATTTCTTCTCAGAGGAATGTACTATTTGTGCTGAACTGATAAATGATGGTCATAGATAGCCACTTACCCAGACTGTGCCACAGAGCTCTTACTGTAAATGCAAAGTTTGGGCTGGATTAAGGAAAACCAAACACAATTGTCATACATTTCTACTAATTTGTAGAAACTACATTTCTACTAATTGTCATACATGTCTACTTGTGGCAGGAGGGCTTCCCCAATAAATGCAAAGAGTGCAAGCTCTCTGTGGTGAGTTACCAGCAGCATCATGGTAATGTTTTTTGGTGTTGAACTATGCTAGAACCAGCCTGGTTTGCCAAACTTCAGACACACATCCTGCTTTCTGAAGCTGGATGTGACAGATAAGCTGCTAGCTGGCCTGTAAATTTGAGATGACCAGTCAACCCCCTCATACTATAAAAGTCCTGTCCCCTTCCACACCTCAGGTCCTTCTGACACAACCCTTCTCGGGTGTGTGTGTGGAGATTCCTCCCGTGGATGGGGTCACCACCCAAGGACACTCCTCGAGGCTGAGGGAGAGAGATTTCCCCACGAGCCTTGGTCTGGCTGAGTTACATCAATAACTATAATAATTATTTCTTTTGGCTAACTTTGAAATAATTGCTTCAGTACAGTGCACTGTCCTGTCTTATACAATGCTACCAGTAGTTTTAGCATTTATATTGTGTAGTAAATAATTCTGATTAGGATATTTTGTCTGTTCACTCATCTGATCATTTGTAATAATAAGTGATTCATTTTATGTAAATATTCTCACTTTGCCATCATTAAAACTGGCAGGACAAAACTGGTTCAATCAAACCTCTGTGATTCCTTAAGTTTAAGTATTTGTCAAAATCTGAGGCTAAGATTGGACCATTTCTGCACCTCATGACTCAGTGGCAAGGCTTCTTTAAAAAATTTTGTCTAAGCCTTCTACTCCCACCTGCGACACTACTCATTATCTGGACTTACTTCTGCTTCATGCCAATAGGGAATGAGATCACTAAGCCAGTGCTGTTGCAAACAGACCTTCCATGCTCAAGATCAAACAGAAATTAAATAGTTCTGGTTTTGTGTCTTTCTTTTTAAGGACAACTACAGTATGTGTCATAAACAAGTATAGCACAGTCAATGTGATACTCGGGAGAAAAAACAAATGAATTTGTCTCCATTTCCAACAAATAAGGAGATTCTAACTTTGTTTTCTATGCAAACCAAAGAGAAAATAGAGAAGGTGCTCAGCACTTTCTGGGCTGTAAGTTCCACACTTCACTACTGGCCAGTCCTCAGACCATGGAATTATTTACACTTCCCTTTAAACATTTAATGGCTCCAGCTGCTTCTGAAGTAAGATTTGCTATAAGATTAAACTACTTAAAAAGACAGACCACCCCTTGCCCCCAATAAAACAGGTAATGTTCCAGTATCCAAAGCTAAAATACAATAGGCATCTAATATATATAAGGAAGGAGTACCTGTTCTTATGGATCTTTTGTACACTCTGCTAACCTGTTGAGTTGAGCATACAAAGGAATACCTCTTTATTGAATGAAATTTGATCTTACTTACAGTTTACCAATTTTAATTCCTTTTTCTAATCAGCTCCCATGTTCTTCCATCCATATTCATCTTAGAAAGGAACTGCCAGGCTATTCCCATGTGAATGGTGGCATCACCTCTGCACATTCATGGCAATGCCTGTGTCTCTGATCATGATAAATCACAGAATCGCAGAATGTTTTGGGTTGGAAGGGACCTTAAAGCTCATCACATTCCAACCCAACACTAAGGGCAGGGACACCTTCCACTAGCCCAGGTTGTTCCAACCTGACCTTGGACAAATCAAGGGATGGGGCAGTCACAGCTTCTCTGGACAACCTGTGCCAGGGCCTGCCCACCCTCCCAGGGAACAATTTCTCCCCAATATATCATCTATCCCTGCCTTCTGTTTATTCCCCCTTGTCCTATTACTCCAGGCCCTGATAGTAAATAGTCTCGCTCCATCTTTCTTGAAGGCTCCCTCCAGGGAGTGGAATAAAAGAACATTATTGGAGACTGGAATTAACTCTATCATAGTGCCCAGTATCATCATGTCTACTCTTCAAGAACGAAGATTTACAAGGGCTCTACCCACACTTGCTACAAGCACACTGGTGGCTAAAAAGGCCTATGTGAGATAGGCAAGTTCGATTGCAAAAGGCACAGTGGAAAGTCTCCATTGGCGCTCCTGGTGAGACACAGTTCTTCCTGCATTACCTTTTTTCCTCCAGACTGATTCTGCGTGTGTTCTCAAAGGAAGCAGCAGCATTATGGATGGTGTGGCTCCATTTCTCCTGACTGGATGCCAGAGTGGACCATTGATGGTGGTCAATATGGCCAAGGCTGAGGGATTGTTTCAGGGAGT
>JAWWMO010000175.1:4104571-4119283 GCA_035047845.1 Dendrocincla fuliginosa | reverse complement strand
TAGAATCCTCTGTGGTCACCCAAGTCTGCGCATAGTTGGGTCTTTTCTGCTAGGTTGATCCACCACTTGTTCTGGATATCTCAAGTTTTCTGTTGGAGCTTACTGCATGCAAGGCGAAAGGTTGCTTTTTTGACATGGCAAGATGGCTGAGCGAGGTGTGCTTGGTGAGCAGTTCTCTTTGACAGCAATTCCTGGCTTTCTTGATTGTTTTCATCAAACCAGTCTTGGTTTTTCTGGGAGGAGAACCCTAAGTATTCTTCAGAGGTCTGCAGGATGCTGCCAAAGTACTTCAGGAGAGGGATCTATGGGATGGTCTTCAAGTCTAGTTGGAAGGTTTACCTGGAAGCTGTCTCTCACTGTCGCTGATTGAAGATTGTTAACAATTGAGACTCCTCCTTGGAATACCACACCTCTTAGGTTTGGGCTTAAAGTGGAGGTTGAGATTGCAACGCACAAGGTGGTGGTCTGTTTGACATTCTGCACTAGGCATCACTCAGGTATGACAGACTTCATGAACATTTCTCTGTTGCACTAGGACATAGTCAATGAGGTGCCAGTGCTTGGATCGAGGGTGCATCCAGGTTGTCTTCAGGCTGTCTTTCTGCTGAAAGATAGTGTTGGTGATGGTGAGCTGCTGCTCTGCACAAAACTCTAGCAGGAGGCATCCATTGTCGTTGCAGTTTCTAACACCATGCTTGCCTAGTACTCCTTTCCAGGCTTCATACTTCTTTCCTACTCTGGTGTTGAAGTCACCAAGGATTATGATCTTGTTATCTGCAGGAACCTTTTGGGTAAGGCAGCACAGATCAGTGTAGAATTTGTCTTTCTCAGCAGGATCAGCTTGGAGATTTGGGGCATATACACTGAAGAGAACAACATCTTGCTTGTTGTGAAGTAGGAGGCGTAAGGAGATAATGTGATTGGAATGACCTGTTGGCAAATTTTCAAGTTTGGAGTCAATGGAGTTTCTAATCATGAAACCAACTCCCGAAAGGTGACTTTCAGTTTTGGGTTTGCCTGGCCAATAGAGTGTGTAGCCGGCACCCTGTCCTTTAAGGCTGCCTACCTCATGGAGACGAACTTCACTGAGAGCAGCAATGTCGATGTTGAATCATGACAGTTTGTGGGCAATTAGAGCAGAGCGACGCTCAGGACGTCCACCATCTGCAAAATCGAGTATGGTTCTGATGTTCCAACATGAGACTGTCAATTTGGACACACCTTTGGAGGCAGGTGCAAGCCTTTGTCTTTTTGTCTTTGACCGCAAGGAAGATGCCCGTTGGGCACGGCAAGCCAACGAGGTGAAGGGTAGAGATGAGCTTTCGTTAGGCCACCTTTTCTCGGCCCCTCTCCATGTGGAGCAAGCAGTGCTGTCCTTGAAAAAGGCTGCTTGGTCATTCAGGATGCTGCCGAACCAGACTGTCATCTCTGGGTCAGTCTCAAGCGACCAGTGTCCTGAACTGCCTGCATGCAGGGTTGGGGCTGCAGCTTCCAGTGCATCTTTGTTAGAAAAATTGCTTTTATTAAATTTAGAAAAAAACAAAAGTCCGTGAAACAAAAGGAATATAAAGAAAAGAAAAATATAGTTACAACACGTGTTGGGTGTCCCGGTCACACAGTATCCCCAGGAGAACACCTTCCAATTCAAAAACCCCGCTTTTAAACCTTCTCAAGGTCCAACCCCATTTTGCAACGGGGGGAGGGGGGTGTTTCTTCTTCTTGGATTGGTTCCTCTGTGCTCCCCCCTATGCCGGGGTGGAGTTTCAGGCAATATGTCAGCCCCCATCCAGCCACATGGTTGGCCACGTGGCATGAAGTTGCATCACCTATATTCTTAATTAATATGCCCTTTTCCCGAATGCTTAATCCCTGGCATACACTCCAAAACTGGACTGGATGCCTTACAACTTCTGCGAAATGCCTATAGGTTAGTAACAATCAAAAACAAAAATAAGCTTTAGGTTAGTAACCCTCGTTTAGTTTATTTGCTTGTAATAAAACCGGTTTTTCTACTTCTCATACCTTCTCACCTGCTGTTTTGTCCCTAACCTGTCCCTACAAGCCTTTGTGAGTGTGGAAGGATCCCTAGAGCCTGGGCAATGGATTTTTTAGGTGAGGCACAGCGTGCACAGAACTGGCCCCACCCTTTACTCCTAAGGTTCATCTGCCAGGGCCAAGTGAGCTTGGACGGTGGCAGCAAAGTCCTCAGGATGTAGGTTTGGTTAGAGTATCCTTCTCTTAGGTGGATGGCCTTACAGGGCTCCATCTGCCTGGGTTTGGATTTAGAGTTGTCCTTCTCCTAGGATGGCTGCTGGGGAGCTAGTGAGCCCATCCAGCCCGTGGACACACTTTGTCTGACCCTTCATTTGAGACCTGACTAGCATGGGAGACCCTACTGGAGGCATGTACCACCGCCAGCACAGCTAGCAACCTCATATGGGCACGCAAGCTTCTCCCCTGCGACAAAGGGGTGTCCATGGGGAGGCCCAGTGTAGAACTGGGAAAATTACATTTACATGTCCTTGTAACTCCAGTAACATTTAACAACCGCAAACTCCCTTGATAAACCATGGCATTTTTGTAGTGTGGGGAGGAAGAACTGAATCCAGCATATCTGCATCTCACCTCAGTGCTTTAACCCAAAGGCAACCTTTCCTTTTGCCCTTGGTGAGCAGGTGGCTGCACACTAAGAAAGGGGGAAGGGAAACCTCAGTTGTTTCGTCAGGGAACTTTATCAGAAATAGGTCTCTTAAACCCTATTATCTCCCACAGCCTTTGGAGTCAATCCAGGAGTCCCAGCAGTGAATAGGTGCACAGGTAATTGCAAGCTTTCACATCCTGACAGCTTTGAGCATTTCTCACTTCTGCTTTGCATCACGGCCTTCTGTCAGGAACTGTTGGGAGAGAGAAGAAGAAAACAAATTATTAAAAAACCCCATAGGCTGGTTGTGGAGAGAGAGACAGAAAGCAAGGATGGAGGCCAGAGGCAATGGAGAATGGGATGTAAACTTGGCATTACTACCTCGTGCATACTCTGCTCTGATACAACATCAAGCCTAAAATGTGTGAGGCAGGCTGTGCTGAGCCAGCACAGCCAGGAATACCTAAGCCAGGAACAGAAGGACTGAAATAATGAATGAAGGAGCATCCACAGTCACTGCAGACAGTGTGATTGCCTAATACCAACCAAATGTCTTCGGGGGGACTCAGTCACTTTGTGTTATTAACTGCCATAGAATCACAGAATATCCTGAGCTGGAAGGACCCACAAGGTTCATCCAGACCAACTCTCAGCCCTGCACAGACACCCCAACAATCCCCCCCTGTCCCTGTTCCATTGTCCAAACCCTCCTGAGCTTTGGCAGCCTCGGGGCCGAGCCCACTGCTCTGGGGACCCTGGTCAGTGCCCACCCCCCTCTGGGGGAAGAACCTTCTCCTGAGATCCCACCTGACCCTGCCCTGACACAGCTCCAGCTGTTCCCTTCGGTCCTAGAGAAAATCACATCTTCCCAATTTAAAATAGAACTCATTCTACACTGAGTATAGATACAAACGAAGAGGAAAACTAGCAAAAAATGCATGTTATGGACACAGATCTGTATAACATGGAGCAAAATACTTGGATCTCTTGCACCTTACTACTTCACCTTTCTTGCCTCATCCTCGTCTCCTCCTCTGTCAAGCCTCATTACTATCAAATAAATACACTTACAGGCTTACAGGTTTTTCTGTTTTATTTCTAAGTCTTCCAGCACAGGGGCTTTGTTTTCCACTATTTTTGATCTTTCTACTATAATTTGAGCTAGTGGAAAACAAAAATAACACTGAAACTCAACCAGAGGTTCTCAGCATGGGGGATCACCCAGGTCAGTACACTCAATAGCACTGTCAGGTGTTCCTTTGCCACCAGAATAACAATTAAATAAGCAAAATCAAACAAGGAGAACATTTGAGGAAGAACAGCCAGCAAATAAGGTTAGTTTATTATTTCATGTAAATACATAAGACAGTACTGCAAACTCTCACAAACTCTTACATTGAGACTTTGCTGTTACTCTTGTGTATTTCTTTAATGCTGGGCTTTAAGTTTCAGATGTGAAGAGATCTACAGCCCAAACTGAATCCAAGAGCTTCTCTGGACACACAGCCCATCTGAACACCAGGACATGCACAGCTACAGATCTATTAATATTTCATCCTGATATGTATTATTAATCAAAAGACCTTAAAGTCCAGTAAAAACTCCAGTTTCTATATTCCAGTCTTTAGATGCTTTCATTAATAAACAGTTTATAGGATACAGACCTTACACAAAAATGTCAAGATTGGAATGATTTACATGGATTTCTAGGATGATGAGGATACACAAAAATAAACTCTGAATCTTAAAACTCAGTACCAAAATACAGTTCACAATTTTAGAAAGAGAGCTACAAGTGAAAAAGTTTCCATAAACAGGAGATATTTTAAGTGGCATTTTAATAACTTATTTCAATTACACCATTGCAGTGTTCCCTGTAAATTCAAATCCAGACTGGAAAGAAGAAGAAAAATGAAAAGGAAGTAAAACATTACAGATCTTTGTGACATACAGATACTTTAATTTTAAGGTGGTATCCCATGCTACATTGGGATTCAGACTGCAAATTCCCTGACTTAGTCATTTTCTCTGTGTGACTGACTGTGAAACATTTGACAAAAAAAATTTACAGCAGAATAAATTGGCAGAAAATTCCTCTGGGAGAAAAAAAATAAATTACATTTCCTAAAGGTCATTTTTGGATGTTTTCAAACATTTCCTCCCTTAGGTCATCAAATAAACTATTTAAATTCACTGAAAATTAACTAACAATTCTGGAAGCTTGTGGTTGAGAGCTTGGGAAAAATGAAGATATATGATCTGACTTTAAAGATCACAGAGCCTTCCTGGTCTTGTACAAGAGGTGAGAGAGCCTTGGGTTCTGAAGGCTCTGCTCCCTGTTTGACACCCTTGGGGCTGAACATTTTGCCTTTTCCACTGAAGGCAAAGGCTGTCCTGCACTGCACCTGAAAATTGGTTTTGAAATCATCAAAAATATATATTTAACACTGAGTTCCTATATTCAAACTATCTGAACTAAATGTTTCAATGAACAACATTCACACTCAAATTCAAGCTGGCCCATAGCAGTCTATACAGAGTATGACAACTCTTTCCATTCCGCATATAAATTTCTAGTACATTTATGGAAGTTAATAATGAATTCAGTTAAATTAAAAAAGTTTATAGAACCAGGTGAACTTGGCATCTGAAGGGTTCTGCAACTTCATAAATCAGGCTACTTAGTAGGTGTTTTCATAATAGAAAAGGATGGAAAAGACCTCCAAGATCATCAAATCCAACCTTTGACTGAACACCCCTGTGCCCACTAAACCATAGCACTAAATGCCATGCCTGCTAATTTTTTGAACAAATGCATGGTGACTCCACCACTTCTCTGGGCAGTTCCAATGCTTAACCATTATTTCAGTGAAGAAACTGCCTAATATCCAACCTGAACCTTCCCTGGTGCAACTTGAGACCATTGGGCGTATTGGGCAGTGCACTGTAAAACACAGTTTTAACTTAACAGGCATTTATAACATACCAGGATGAAAGAAAACATTTTGTGTAAAAAAAAAATAACCTATAAAGTCTACCAGGTTGTGTTTCCTGGGGCTGAGAAGAGCAACTGATCCAAACCTGAGCCCAGAGTAAGCAATTCCAAGGTAAGTGATATGTCAAAGCAGCAAAGTGAAAACAGACATTAGTGGGGCTGGACCACAAGAGAGCCACTAATTTGACTGTGGGGCTGGAGTCCCTCTGCTCTGGAGCCAGGCTGGGAGAGCTGGGGGTGTCACCTGGAGAAGGGAAGGATCCAGGGAGACCTGAGAGACCCTTCCAGTGCCTGAAAGGGCTCCAGGAGAGCTGGAGAGGGACTGGGGACAAGGGATAGAGGGGCAGGACAAGGAACAATAGCTTCCCACTGCCAGCGGGCAGGGTTAGGTTGAATATTGGGAAGGAATCTTTCCCTGGGAGGGTGGGCAGGCCCTGGCACAGGTTGGGCAGAGAAGCTGTGGCTGCCCCTGGATCCCTGGGAGTGTCCCAGGCCAGGTTGGACTGGGCTTGGAGCACCCTGGGCTGGTGGGAGGTGTCCCTGCCCATGGCAGGGGTTGGCACTAGAAAAACTTTAAGGCCCCTTCCAACCTAAACCATTTTATGATTCCATGATTCCCATGAACCCAATACTACTACCCACCTCCTTTCTGGGTGCCCCCTTGAACATTATTATCTACCATAGCAGAACTGAGAAAAAAAATCAATATATTGGTGTTATTAAAAAAAAAAGTTTTTCTTCCCTCAGTGATGTTTCCTTGTGAGACAAATACTACCTGTAATCTGAGCCTTCCCAGCACATTTTCTTTCAAGGAATAAAGTAAGTTAATAACTACTTTACAGAAAGGATGCATTTGTATGGCATATGAAAGACAAATATTTGAGTTTCTGCTCTAACTCCTTCAGTATTTCGTATCCCAGGGATGTGCCCCTCCAAGTGGACCAGGGGTTAAGTCTGTCATACTTGGATTCTTCATTCTTGCAAACTGCGGAATATTCTTTTTTAATTTTTTTTTTCTCATAATGGAAAAAAAATGACAATCTGAATAACATGGACTTAAAAAAAGAAGACATCTCAACAGCTCATTAGCCTTCTTTAGTTGATGTCAGACAACCAAAATTATTTCACTAAGAGCCAGATTTTAAGTCACAAATCTGACCATTTGCATGGCAAGCGTTGCTCCTCCTGCTCTCTATGGGCACTTAATGCCACAGCTCAGAGGGAGCCAGGCCCTGGTTTGCCACCTGTAGATTTCCAATGTCTTCACCTTGGCCCCTTTTCTTGTGTAGCTTTACCACCTCATCTCCCTGGAAAGCACAGAGGTGGATACAGGCAGCTGGGCAGGAGCACAGGAAATGCAGATTGAAACCAGAAACTCTCCCATAGCAGCTGGAGAACTCTGTCACTGCCTTTTGTGCCTGCCTTCTCTGACCTGACCTTCAAAGAAGGCCAATGAAACACCTCCTGCAGCCTAGGAGTTACATCTGATTGAAAAAATAAATCACAGGGCCAACATTAATGAGTTTTATAATAGTACAAACCTCATTGTTTAGCCTCTGCTAACACCTTTCTATTCCACATACACTAATTAGAGAGACAACTCATCACCTCTTTCCCTTCTAACAGTCTCTTTCTATTGCAAGAGTTAGCTGCTTTTTTCCCATCAAATTTGTCTCAGTCAGCTTTTGGCTTGAAGTTTGCCTCTGTTTTATCTGATGAGGAGACAGCATGACCCAAACTTCATCTGTTTTTTTCCAGATATAATCTATCACCTAATCTAATAAAAGATGCTTGGTATATCTTCCTATGAATTTTGCATCTCTCGGACCTCTGGGCAAACACAATGCCAAGCTCACTTTCAGTAGTTTCTTAGTGAGATATCCTTCTCTTCCTGTACCAAATGGAATTACTTTATTCAGTTTCTTTGGAGGATTACTGGCTGAAAGCTTCACAAAGTTCATAGGAAAATGGTCATATTTAGTATTCAGGCTGTATTTTCTATTTCCTTGGCATGTTGAGCCATGTCTCGGTGTTTAGGTAATATATACAACATATGTAAGAGCCACCACAGCAAAGACATGCTGAAAAGCTGCTTTAATGTATGTGACTTCTAATGACCTGATTTGATGCACTTCTTATACATTCTTGCTGAATACAGGTGTTTTTCTAAAGCTGTTTGCCAAATCCAGAAAGTAAAAAGGAAAGTTTACTCCATGCAGGAAACCCGTGGCCTGAGAAGAAATTTGTGTCTCTAGGACTGGTGTCTTATTTTCAAACAGAATTTCTTTTTGCTGAACATGATTCACACAGAATTTCTTTTTGCTGCAGTGACTGCCTTTTATGCAAAAATCTGTGATAAAAAAATCTAAACCCAGTCCTGCTAAGAATGAGCAACTGGCAAATATGGTGAGTAAAGGTGTTACTTCAAACATAGGAGAAGGCTTTTTGAGATCACTTAAATGAGCTTCCAATCTTGTTTGGATGCAAACAGCATATGTGCCACTCCTCTGGAGCCCAGTTCTTGTTGTTTCCAGGTTCTCAAATCTTATTTGGACATTTTTCTGACATGTGGTGTGGGGAACAGATCAGTTGAATACAGACAGCATAGGAGATGCTCACCTGTCTGCCCTCTTTCCAGGAGGGAAACTCCCTCAAACTCAGGAATTCAGAATCACCTTTATCACTCTTTGGGAACATTTCAGCATCACCTGAGATTTACTCATCTAGTGATACTTCCTTGTATCCTCCAGATGAACCAGAACACCAAGGGCTGTGTTCAGCATCTGACCTGCCGGGGACTGACACAGAGCAGTGAAATGCACTCACATGGAAAGAACTCCCGATTTCTGCACTGGAGTTTCCCTCAGATCTCTGGAGTAACAGATGCCCATTATTTACCTCTTAGAGAAGCAACAGATTAATGGAACAATCTCACATTCACTACAAGTTGTTTCTTATGGGGTTGGATGAGCCTTGCCAACAGTTCTCTGCTCCTGCTTTGGGATCCCCTTCTTGTTCACTACCTTCTCATTCTGTAACATTGAGCACAGTCGTACATAGCAACAGATACCTAAAAGTAGGTACTGAAGCACTACTAAAAGTACTACTGAAGACTCCCAAACAATGCAAGGCTGACAATCATCTGGCCAATTATTCTCCAAGACCTTGGGAAGGGTTCTTCTTGGACAGCTAATGTCAGGAAGTCCAAAACCCAAAAGAATTTTAACAGAGGTCAAACTCCTCGACCTGATGATGAAGAGCTGTTGAGAGGAGAGAAGCAATGAGACAGGAGATACAGCACTACTTGGAGATATTTCTGTCAGCAGTGCCATGTTTTTACCTGCCCATCATTAACAAACATGGGCTTATATTACATTTGTGATTAAATTGGTATTTACATATATGGAGAAAAAGCAGCCTAAAAGAGTCTCATAGCTTTGCATCCTTCCAAGAAATTTTACAGTCAAGAAAATATTAAAAAATTGTTCTGTCTAGAGGCAGAAGATAAACAAAAGGTCTTACAGTCTGAAAATGAAGCCAAAACACTTCAGCAGTCAGCAATAAATAACCAAAATAGAAAGGAGGAAATAAAAAAAAAGAACAAAACAACCCCCCAAAAGAAGTGCTTAATAGAACAAAGCTGGATTGGCAAGATCTTCAAAACATAGAAAAGTAGGTAGGAAAGGGGCCAGGTGCTGTTAGCGCCAGAACATGTATTTTATGAGCTAGAACGTGATCTGTGAAGTTCTCCAAAGAATACGTGTAATCTACACACATTTCCCTCAAATAAATTTTGTTATTTAAGATTCCCTTCTCTTCTGATACGTGACATGGATGTAAGACATCTAAACATGAATGCAAAGACCCTTTTAGTGCACTTCACAGCAGCTTGGGCTGTAATGAAAAGCCAGGGTTATGCATCTCATTTTTAGTTGCACTGGATACGATTGCCTTCTTGAGTGGCAATCACAAATTATTATCAAAGGGCAACATAAATGGCATTCAGATTTCAATGGCTGAGCTCATTACGACATTTAGAGCACTTACAGCTTATTGTGAGTTTTGCTGATTGCTGCTTATCCACAGATGACAAATATTGCAGAGCACCTCCGACAACCAGAGCCATTCTCTCCGATTGTGTATCTCAGCTGACTCCTGGTTTCGTAGGTAATTTGGCTGTAGTCAGCAGCCTGCAGGGAAAAGACAGGAGAAAACTGTCAGTCACCTTGAGCTGGGTGTGACATCAGCTGTCCGACCACACACGGAAACTGTGGTCAGTTCATGTGACAGGAAAAACTGAAATTTTGCAGGCTTCCTGAGGGACTGAAAGCCCAAACTGCCCCATTTTGTCACAATTGGAGTCCAGTAAGCCCTTTCAAATCTGCTCAACACAAGACAAGTATCAAGGAGAATTCAGCTGCCGTACATTTCCCTGTAGGAACAGCAATAGGAGAGGGAAGGGCTGGAGCTAAGGCCTTGGCAGAAGTGTTGGAACTAAAGGTGCCTTCCAACCCAAATCATTCTATGATTCCCTTTCAGAGTAGCAATTAAATGTTCCAAACAGCAGCTTCAAAAGGTAGAATTATGAAGACACTATTTTTTTTCAGACCAGAATCAAACTCATTAACATCTTTCTGTTTAGAGCTTAAAACAGTGACTGTACAGGTGAGTTAGTTGGGTCTGGGCTGGCACTGTGGAAATCAAATCCCTCCCTGTTGATTAGCCATCACTCCAAGGCAAGTTAAATGCTGATAAGGACACTCACCAATTACAAAATCAATCAAGTGGTGTCAAGGACTGGATCTATTACACCTGACTGGTTTTAAGTCTCTGGCAATGCTGCTTTGTAAGCAGTGCTCTGTGTGCGCTTGAGAAAGAAATGAAAATCTGAGGCTGAGGCAAAACTTGCTCTGTCAGATACATATTTGGTCAGGCCTTGGAGCTGCTGTGAGTAGGAGTTCCCAGGTGTGTAAAACTCAGAGACCACTTGCCCACTAGGACTTCTCATGACAGTGTCATAAACTACTTCATGCATCACTTGCCAGAATTTGTTCTGTAACAGGCAAAATACATATAAAATATCCACTTCACTTTCTTGATCTGTTAGCAGCTTTTCCGAACAGGTTAATCAAAGGTAAGGATGCTCTTACTTGTGCATTGTTTGCATGTGTCCTGTTTCCTCTGGCCTTAATTTTCTTTCCCTGCATTGCCCAAGAGAAAAGACTCCTCAGTGTCAGCTAACACCTCTCAGAGACAGAGCTCCTCAGGTAATGAAAATTACTGTGTTCTGTACTTCAATGCTAATGATTAGAAGCTTTACAAACAGAAAGGCACTTAAAATCATGTTAACACCCAGTTATACAGTTCCAGTAATACAGGAACCAAACATGTGAAAGAGAGTAGGTTTAGATTGGATATTAGGGAGAAATTGAGAAATTCCCCTCTGTGAGGGTGGGCAGGCCCTGGCACAGGTTGGGCAGAGAAGCTGTGGCTGCCCCTGGATCCCTGAAGTGTCCCAGGTCAGGTTGGACGAGGCTTGGAGCAACCTGGGCTAATGGAAGGTGTCCCTGCCCATGGCAGGGCATGGCAGTGGATGATCTTTAAGGTCCCTCCCAAGCCAAAACATTCTACGAATGTGATTCTATGAAATTATAGCTTTGCCTTTAATCTTCATTAAATTTCATTTTTCTTCCTTACCTATATTTCTTACCTTCTTTTCTTACCTTACTTTGTATTTCATGCAACAATTGGACTAAAACCAACCTCAAGAACTCGTCAACCCATACTTAACTCTAAAAGAGGATCCTCTATACACATCTCTCACACAGAGTTTTAGAGAGCTTTAAATATGATTTCAAAATGTCCACAGAGGAGCTGTTGCAGTCCTTCTCTATCCCACATCTACCACAAGTCTTGCTTGTTTAAAAGTCACAACCACAAAGTGGAGGGAAATGTATTTCCTTCTGCTGTTTTCTATATCACTTCATTAAATGCCCATTAACAATGAAGCAGCGTCCTGTCCTTTGGTGACATTTGTAACCATCTGGTGTCAAAAGATTTGGCAAAGCAGATTGGCCAACCCTTACCCACATTTCACAGACATGTGAGACCAACCAAGGAGAGGCTGAGGCCAGAGCCATCCCAGCCCAGGGGCTCCCCTGCTAGGGCTGTGTTTGAGTGCCCATCAGGGATGTATCCATCATGCCAGAAGGAACCAAAATCTACCAGCCACAATTCAAGTTTTCATCATGCACTAAAATTATTTAACTTTCCTAGCAGATTTTTCCCCAGGGTAGTAGCTCACGGGATGTATTAGTGTTGTCTAAGAAAAGCAAACAAACAACGTTTGTGTCAAGCAAAGTATCTTGGACTGAAGATGAAGCCACTTACAGACACTTGAAAAACATTGAATTTTCTTACCAACAGCACAGTCTGCTAAGCTGTGACCCAAAGAAAACTTCAGCAACGAACTACTCTGGCTGGTCTGCATTATTCTTTCTCTCTTCTGAGATCTCTTTTCATTTGTTTGCTGGAGGAATCAGGGTGGTCTATGTTTTAAGTTCTTCTTGAAAGTATTGGTAATCACAGAGAAAACCTGTTTAAAATGTTCTCCTGCCATGTTGCTCCTCTATCACACGATGCAGTGATTTACATTAATAACAGCAGAGTGCAGAGGAGACCTGCTGAGCCTTTAATAAACTTCCTTTTTCCAATCACTTAAAACGTTCTTTAAAGTTGCAACTGAAGTAATACAAAGCCTGCATAACAGTACACTTGACATTTATGATCTTGGCAATAAATCTGATTTTTGTTTTTACCATGTCTGCTTTTGATTAACTGTAAAAAGTTTACTATAAATACTTCTAGAGAAACAGTGGAATGGTTAATAAACTATATTTTGCATGATAATACTAAATTATAATGGAATAAATGTCTTGAATCTTATACATTAAATTCAAAATACCACAAAACCCAAATGCTCACAAGTTCAACTTTCCTTACCGTTGCCATTAGGGAATAATTATGAGGTAGCCCCAATTTCTTCTAGCCTTGGCATCTATTAATGCAGTGCACAATTCTGTACAGGCTTTAAGTTGAAAGTTCCAATGTTCAAATAAAAGCAATGTTTGTAATGCATCATAAAACCCCTTATTTTTCATAGTACAGCATGATTAAGCTACAATAGCAAGAGATTGTAATCTAGACTTGAAAGCCTAAGAAAAAAACCCCCACTATTACTATTTTTCAACATGACACAAATGAAACCAAATTATGCCAGAATTCTGCCACAGAAAAGACCTGGCAGTGAACTGTGTGGGGTGCAATTTCATCACTTCAGGAAACTGTCTCACCTGCTACTCATGGGTCCTTTTCTGGGAGGGTGCCAAAGCTGAAGGGTAATGGAAATATAATGAACAGCTGCAAATTAAATTATGCTGTTGTAATGTGGCATTATTTGGCATAAATGATTTCACTGCAATTAAGAGAACAGATCCATAGCCCACAGCAGGTGGTTGTTGATGCAGCACCAGGTAAGTTGACCTACTGACAGTAAAGACAACAAGAGGAAAGATTCTGCATACAGAAGCAGGTCTGCTCTCCAGTACAATAAACAGAAAGCTGCATTAAAGGAGCAACTGATACTGCAAAGAATCAAAATAGCCACTGTATAAACATTGCTGAAGTGTTTGCCTGACTTGGTGCAGAGGCCACAACCAGAGCTGTGTAGTGTTCAAATCTCATTAGCACCTCACCAAATAGGTGTGAAATGATGGATGTGCCAGGATTTGTTCTCTGCCCGAGAGTTCACTGTTCTCCTAATTACTGTGAGCAACTAAAATCAGCATTTCTAGAAGCTCACTTTGCTTGCAATTCTTCCACTTGCAGACACTCCTGTCACATTCAGCAGTTGAAATAAATCAGACTTCATAACAGTTTTGAGAAGAGTAACCAAAAATCATGCTCTCAACACTTTCCATTGTCTCTGGTGTTTTTTGGGTTGAATTGTGACTCATTTTTATCACAGAAAAACATTGCTTTCAAATGATATGTCTTTGCCCTAATGGCTTGTTGGAATTTGCAACATTTTAAAATCAGCCACTATCATCTACATAAGACAGATAAAGAGGTGAACAAGAGAAAATCAGGTAATGGTTCATTATAGTTGAATACAAAATAAATAAAGAGGGTGTCTTCCACAAGTCCTCCTGGCCTGTTTGACTCATGCACAAACACACACCGATGCACTTCACAGCTCCTTCAAGGTGCAGCTCGAAGTCCCATATGTGCAAGGAGCTGCTTCTCTACAAAACTCCACTTAGCCGAGGCCAGGTTGGACAGAGCTTGGAGCAACCTGGTCTAGTGGAAGGTGTGCCAGTCCAGGGCAGGGGGGTTGGAACAGGATGAGTCTAAGGTCTCTTCCAAACCAAACCACCCCATGTTTCTACGTTTCTATGAAACACTGCTCTGTTCCCCCACCCTGAGGGCTGTGCAGACAGATAAGAGCACAGCACAAGGCAGTACAGAAGAGCCCAGGGAGAGCAAATCCTCCAGGTGACATAAAAATCTATACAGCCTTAAGGGGACAACAGGTTTGCATGCACCAAAAGCAATGCAACAGCTAAGGATGAATACGTATGACAACAGGGTTCATTCAGTGCAAATTCACCAAGGATATGAGAAAGAATATTTTTTAGGATTCATAAAAATGGACCCAAAGTATTTATGGTGACTCAAGACAAACCTGAACACCTGCCCAAGCCTTGAGAGGTTTTTGTGCTCTGTATGTCACAGCTGGTCCACAGTGGAGTTCCCCGGGGCTCAATATCCAGGCCAGTCCTGTTTAATATCTTCATCAAAGATCTGGACAAGGGGACTGAATGCACCCTCAGTCAATCTGCAGATGACACAAAGCTGGGTGGGATGTGGATCTCCCAGAGGCCGGGAAGGCTCTGCAGAGGGATCTGCACAGGATGGATCCATGGGCTGAGGGTCAGCATGACCCAGTGCCGGGTCCTGCCTTGGCTCACACCAACCCCCTGCAGCTCCAGGCTGGGGCAGAGGGGCTGGAAAGCTG
>JAWWMO010000175.1:4064633-4103716 GCA_035047845.1 Dendrocincla fuliginosa | reverse complement strand
CCCCCCGGCTCCCCCCTCCTGGCAGGGACTTGCAGAGCCAGAAGGTCCCCCCTGAGCCTCCTTTTCTCCAGGCTGAGACCCCCAAACCTCTCAGCTGCTCCAGTCCTTTCCCCAGCTCTGTTCCCTTCCCTGGACTATAAATGCATTTTTATCTATCAAGTGTTGGTGTGCTGAAGCTCATTCCTCCTTCTGTGTCTTGGTTTTGCTGATTCACAAACCCTGTTTTTGAAACCCTCAAGAGCAAGGCTGTAATAATTTTCTCTAAACCTCTGCACATTGTTGTACCATGACAGCCCCAGTGTTTGGGGACATCAGCAATGCAGCTACAGACCTCAGAGGGCAGTAGGCAGAAACTTCTCTAAGAAAAGATTCTGACATTTGGAGAAAAAACCCTGGCCAAAACAAAAAATAAAGCAGTGCCAGCTTAAGGTGACACTGTGAAACCTGGTTGTCAAGGACCCAGGAAGGATATTTCAGGTTCAGCCTCTCCTGGGACCATCTCTTTCTGAATCCTGCTCTATGTCAGACAAAGAAAGCCCTTCAGTACTCCTTCTTTACAACTTACTCCTGACTACAGCACCACAGGCCACACTGCTGCAGTTCAGTGTCTCACAGGACCACTAACCCACAGGGAAAGAGCTGCAAGCTGTAGTGGCATAGAACAGGCTTTTTTAAAAGGCAGGATCACTACATCTGGACACAGAGGCTCACAGAAGGATTGTAGATGGAAGGGATTTGAGGAAGCCCCTGATCCAAACTCCTGCTCAAGGCCAGCTCTGAGGCCAGACCAGTCTGCTCAAGGCTTTCTCAATTCAGATCCTGAGAACCTCCAAGGATGTAAAACCCCTCCACAATTTGTTGTTGTTCACAGCTGTGATGAGAATGCACTTCCTCACCTCCTCCAGGTCACTGATAAAAATGTTACTCAGAGTGAGTCACAGCAGACATCCCACAACATTCTGCTTTTTACTGGCGCCCATTAAGTGAACACATGAGGTTAGAACAGGAGAGAAAAGCCCAAAGGACACAGAAGTACTGGCAGCACAATTCGCTGTCAATGCCCCAGGACTGTGGCTTTGTGTGTTCTGCCCTGACACATCAAGCCAGCTCACCACATCGTTTTTGCTTCAAGATCCAGTCAAACTGTATACACCTTGGCCACTCTCCAGCACAAGTCTGTAATAATTAGCTGCCAAGTCTTTCACTGCTCCTCCACAGGAGGACCACAATCTTATTCACCTACAGCAGTTCATGACAGATCATGCCTAACCTTCTCTTTCCTCCAACAAAGAAGCGAATAATCTTTTCCAAGTTAATAAAAAGGCATCATGTGTATGTTGCATACATACATACATATTATTTCTATCTGTAGACTTCTTTAAAACACGTAATTATTTCTTCTCCTCTGCAATACAGAATGGTGCAACACAGTTCAGTAACAAGACTCCCACCAACGCAACTAGAGAGAATTAAAATAAATGAATATCGTGCTCTCTGAAAAGCCCGTGTTCCACGCCCATGGACTCAGACATCCTCCCACAGCATTGCTGCCCTTCACTGCTCCAGGAGAAAACTAACCTTAAAAAAGAGGGGTTAGTTCAGGTTCTCCCCAGGTCCTGTGTCTGGCTCCTCAGCTGCTCTGCAGACAGCTGTTCTGCTGCATTTTCCTGAGTGCCTCCATGGACAGGAGCACCCGCTCACTGAGCTTTGCCTGTTGTCACTGGTGTCTGTGGGAAATGAAACACGTGGGATCATGGCTTAGGTTATGATAAAAACCAGGGAGAAATTTCCCAGGAGAAAATAATAGCAACTTTGCATAAACAAAAAGATTTTTTTTTTAAATAATGATGATGCAAATATTTCTTTGATTCAGTTTGTGTTCCAACTCCAAAATGAGTTTTAGGCAATAATATAAAAATGACACATAAAAGAAAATAAATCACTATGGCTGGTCCCTGAAAGAGAAAGCAATGACTGGATAAGTCTGTGTATCCTTCACATATCCTCTGTGGCTGCTGACTGGGTAAGCAGCACAAGGAATTTCATTTTCCTCACGGAGTCAGAACCCTGCTGGGTGAGGAAATTAAGATACAGAGGAAAGGAGGAGATAAATTTTGCTGCATGTAAAAAACACCTTTTCCAGACACAGAGAAACAAAAACCTGGCTTCCATTACTCCTGTTAGGGCATTATTGAAAAGTTAAGTATTTCTCAGTTCTGATTTACTTTCCTCTAATTTATTACTCTGTCTTTTCACTTATTTATGTCCCTAGTAAAAGTGAACCAGGAGACTGCACAGTACAGGAGACTACCAGCCTAATACCCCATGTATATATTGCTGACACTATTTTACTAGCGTACTTATGACTTGCAGTTAGTCCAGTGAGTAGGATCTCATGTATTCCCAGCTTAGTTTGATCTGAGCACCTTCTGTTCAGGGTTTCTACTGCTAAACTTCAGTATTGGGGGACCTGTGTGCTTCCTTGTGACAGGGAACTCTCCATGTAAGGCTGCAGTTCCAGTCGTCTGACCTGTCAAGCTCCCTTAGTCCTGTATCATGTCCCATTTCAGACGAGCAAGTCACCCTCAGCAGCCCCAAAAATCACCAGATTTTGCGGGGGTTAATCTCTTTGTAGGTCTACAGAGCAAGCAAAGTAATGTTACATGCTCTGAGAAGGGATTTCCAGAGGGAATTGTCTGTAAACCCTGCATATGTTGAGTGCTTTTGGTAAAGTAACAGCAATCTCCTCATTCTGCTCTCTGTGATACCCTCACTGTACTTCTGATCTTACAGATATGACAGTGAACTTCCCAGTAAGTCAGGATGGGTCCAGAGAAACCTGGTAAGAAGAAATGTTTTTCTTTTAGAGACTTCTCAAGCTGTCTTTTATATAGTAATTCATCAACATTCATTTCATCCTTCAGTGCTATCAGTCCAAGGCACCAGGGCTCTGTGGTTACATCTTTGACACGTGCTGGTACAGTGAGACCTCTGTGACACCCCTGAATTCACCAGCAAATGTCAGTGGTATTAAAGTGGCAAAAGATGAACCTTTCTTGTCAATGCAGGTTCCAGCTACTCTGCTTGTATATCCACAGGTTAATAACCCCTGATGCTTATCCAGCTCTGGACTCCATCTTTCTGCAATGATTATGATTACCACAGCAAGAGATTAAGCAAACATCCTCCTTCCCTCTACTATCAGCAAACTGACTTTTGCTGCTGCCTTTGCAGCATTCCTGGCATATGCTTCATAGATAGCCACCATCAACAGAGCAGCCTGCTGGATGGAAAGCTGGCTTGGTCCCAAGAGCACTGTCACATCCCAAACTCCTTTGCACAGAAAGTATTAAGAAATCTTACACTTAAAGATGAAAAAGCACTTTACAGAGCTGCTTTCTCGAGCTCCAGCAAATCCATTTGTCCAAGCTTCCAGAATGTTTGCATCTCTCCATCTGCTGCAGCTACTGCTGGTGTCACCAAATCCTGACAGCAAGGATCTGCCAGTTGCTGTGACTTGCTATTTTTTGGTTTTGTAAAAAATAAATTGTGAGAACACATTGTTTTTTAAAATGATGTCACATCATTTAAAAAAAAAAAAGAGTTTGCTTGCTGAGTGGTCTTTTTCATTACCTTTGCTCCTTACAGAAAAGGACAAAGAGAATAAATTTATCCATTTGTTCGTTGCCCAAAGCAGGTGGGTGCATTGCCTTAGGCCTTGCAGAGCTGCTAATTCTGGAACCCACCACCTGGTCCAGCTGTGATTCCTGCTGTGCCTGCCTGCATATCCTGCGGGATGGGGTGTGGATCTGCCACCTCTCTCCTGGGACAACCAGCTGCCAGGCAGGGAATGCTAAGCCTGAGAGGGAAAGCCCTCAGAGTCAGGGTAAACTAAACCTGTAGTACATGAGCTGCTTGAAAGGTGGAATTCATTCACTCCTCCACCACTCTTGGATCTTGTTCTGTAGCCTTTGCACTGCACTGCCTCTTCAGAGGAACTGCTTTGCTCTTTGCTGAAGTCCTTGGAGGTATCCATGTGAAATCATTTGCTTGGTGCAGGAAATAGGAGCTGGGGCTGCTCCCCTGAGCAGTCAATCCAAAAGTCCAAGCCTGCTCCCAGCAGCACTGCAGCTTGTCTTCTCATCCTGGTAAACCTGTGCCCTTCGTGACTATGGCTTACCTTATTATCTCAACAATTTTTCTCATTCTTATTTACTGTTTCTTCCCTTTCCTCAGTTACCAACACTTTTCCTTCTTTCTGATCTAATCAGTGCCCAGGACAACAACAAACCTCTTCCTACAAGAGGAGGGAAAACTGCTTTCCAGAATCTGTCTGCAGTGATGTGTACTGCGTAGAATATGCCACTATTTGCTTCCTTCTGTAGGATCTAAACTCCCTACCACCAGAGTCTCCTTTTCTGACTACCTGCTAGCTTAACTCAGACCCTGCTCTTTACTGGACACTGCTACTGCATGTGAAGTAGCAGCAATGACTGCCTGTACATTATTTCAAAAAGTAATTATATGCCCATTAAAAGAACATAATGCAGCCTAAATCACTTACATGAGAAAAATGACATGAAGTAAACTCTGGATGTGGTAAGAAATGAAAGTATCTTCAGCTATTCTATGTACTAAAATAAAGTTAAATTGGTGTTTTAAATAAAAAGTACTTTATCCTAACCAGCAAAATTGCTCCACATTTTGTCATCATTGAAAATAATCTGAACAGCAATCTAATTTGAAGTTGGAGAGATGGGCAGTCATACACTGAATATGCATACACAAGGCTTTCTCTCATATAATGTCAATTATACTTTTCATCTAGTGGATAAAAATGTGATTTCCATGTGGAAAAAGAGGTTTTCCTGGCATCATTCTGCAATAGTGAGGTGTCTAAATAGCTCGTTTAAAAAACAAAAAAAAGCATTCCAAGAAGGTCTGGTCTCAGGTCATGAGCATTACAGCATTGCCACTGGACTCTGGCTTTGCACGGAATACTGAACAGGAGCTGTGCCATTAACTGCTTAGAGGCAAATACATCAGACACACAAAGAACCAACACAAAAAAAAATCTGGCCAATTGAAGTGTTACAAAAGGTCTGGCTGGGTTGGGGTTCATGGTTGTGTTAGTGCTGTAATATGTCTCGCTTACAAAAGCCCAGTAAGAACTCAAGGTAGGACACAGAGGAGAATGCCACTGAATGCATTAAACAGTGACTTGCAGCCTGTTTTGAGTAAATAAATGAAGAAGATAAATAAATGTTAATGCACACATAATTTAAGTGAAGCACCACAAATAAAGGGAACAATTTTTAACTTGACAAAAAGAGGAACAGAAACACTTTCCCAGAGTTTAGAATTCTGCATTACCACAGACATGTTTTTGGTAAAGCAATTTTCCTTCTCTCTCCCACTGAGCCATATTTGTCCCTGTTGGTATTATACTGATACCAAGGGAGCATCATCAAGGAAGAATCTAATAACAACTAGTTTGTCATCACACTTCCCTCAGCACAAACTGAAGCATGCTGTGCTGAGAATGAATGTGGGGAAACACTGAGAGACAGCAATTAGGAAAATGGTAAATATCACATCTCTTCCCATTCTAGAAATGGCAGTTTCTAAGTCCAGAGTTTATGGTGGCTGATCACTGAGTAACTCAAATCCTCTCTCAATTATTTACTCCAATATAGAATCACAGAATGGTTTGGATTAGAAAGGACCTTAAAGATCATCTCATTTTAAACCCCAAAAGAATCCAAAGAAGCAACCTTTAAGTGCTGGTTCCTCAGACTTGAAGGTACAAGTCAGTATCTCAAATGCTGCCTTGAATGTGGAGAGCAGATAACCTTGACAGCTGAAGGCTGTGGTCTTCAATGTTTTAAGTCATGTTAAATAAGAAAAACTAATTGACTTTTTACATTGTTCCAAAGTTTGTGACCTCCCAAGAGAGGAAATACTTAATTTCTAAACAAACAAGTATTTCGAAAGTGCTGAGAAAAGAAACATAAAATAAGAGTTATTTAATTTGTTTGAATTAAACACTAATAATAACAGAAGATGAAAAGAAGACAGAAAAACGAATGAAAGGCAAAATGGTTCGAAAATCCACAGGAATATTGCGGCTGTCTCCTTTGCTCTTCTCAGTGAAGTAAGTACCATCTGCTTACTATAATAGTTAATGAGCACAGTCGAGCTGCAGTGATCCCAGCTCAGGTGTTTGCACAATGCACTTCATCTTGCTATGGTTCCTGACTTGATACATCTGCCCAGAGACTTACAGCCATGGGAACTAGCCAGCTCATGTGGATTGCTGAGCCTTGCAGAGTGTGCTGTCACCGAAAATGAGCAAAGAGCAAAGGAAATGAGTGAGGACACCAGTCTGAGGAGAGTTATGGAAACTAATGACTGGGCTGTAATGCAGGAAAGGAACAGGACAGAGAACATTAAGTGAGCCTGGAGGGAAATTAAAACCTTTCTTGGCTAATGTGAGTTACGAGGGGGCTCCTCATGGCATAAGTAGACAATTTATCTTCCTGTAAGAAAAATAAAACAAACCTGCGAGAGTAATCTAACTAATTATGCAATGGCTTTATAGACACTGCCTGAATAGAAATTACTTTTTCTATGGGTTGTTTCCTCTGAAATTTTCTGCCTGTTTGCTCACGTAAGAGCATTCCAAAAATCCTTCCTTAGACTGCACTGTGTCAAAGTGAAAGAGAATAATTTGGTACCAAGAATCTCAGTGGAAAAAAAGATTTCCTGCTGTGGCCCTAAAATCTCTTACACCTCTAGCATTCCTTAATTGATGGCTGTGGCAATAAGGGACTGCATTAGAGAAACTCTGCTTAGCAGTCCTAGTGCTCCACTGCTCTCTGGTAGCCTGAGTTGTATTTCTAAGTATAACATCTTTTGCTCTGCTTTATTATTTGGATACCAGTCTACCAGGACCAGGACCAATGTCTGATTTCAAATAGTTCACTCAGTGAAGGCTAGAGTGGGTTTGCCACTTCCTTAACACTGGTTTGGTCTCTATTTGGATGAGTACCCTTGACTGTAATCTGGATGACTAACCTGGTAACAATTTCTACAGTCAATTGCCAGTCACTGAATTCAGAAATATAAATTTGAATTGAAATAAAATTACATACCTCACAGGTATAAAACACTGGAGAAGGGCCATGAAAAAGGACACTCCTCACGTTGAAAAGCTGGATGAGTGAGAGAGAAAAGCCTCCTGGTTTTTTCATGAGCGTACAGGAGTATGAGAATGGCTGGAGGTTAATTAGGAGTGGAACTTGCTGACTGTGTAAGATGGTGTAACATCTAAGAAACACCCCTTTACCTGGTGTTTAAATTAAGAAAAGCCCCATCTTGATCCTTCTAGAAAGTGGATGGAGACAGTTCTGAAGGGGGAGGACTGAAGTCAACAAGGTCACATGGGTATTAATTAGGGCACCATTCAAACCAATGAGCATGGTAGTCCTGAGAAAGAATATAAGAAATGCAACTAAGAAAGGCTGTCCTAGACTTCAAGGGGGGAAATAGCTGTATTAGAGCCTCAGACAGTAGCCTGAGAGGTGAAAATTGCAGATGATCTTGTGCTCTCACCAGCCTCTAGCAAGCACTTTCTCTCCCTCCTCTTTTTTTATCCATGATCTGTACTCCGAGATCTGACAATGAGTCAGGAATGTCACATAATTACACCTCAAGGAGGCCAGAGCCATCGACAATCACTGAAAGCTGCCTTTCCTATAATTTGCTAAAAGGAATGAAGCTCCTTGTGCTTTGGGGGCACCACTACAGCAGAGACGTCTAATTACAAGCAGGTTCAGTTCAACAGCTGTCAACACATCAGCTCTAATAGCGCTTTCATAAGGACAAAGACTAGTACGGACAGAAGGTGCTCTTCTAAACTTGTACAGTTCCAATCTGCCACTTTCCCCAGCATTCAATAAGAGCTACTAAAGAAACCTGTGAAGGACCTAATTCCAGCTGTAGCTTCAGCAGCATTCTGTGCAGGCTAAATGATGCCAAAGCACTGCTGGTGTCAGGTGGAAGTGCAGGAGAGCCTGTTGCATGGCTAAATGGGTTTTTAAGGAGAAATGGCCTGGCAAAAAGGTGGAAAGTGAGGAAGAAGAGGAAGGAGAAGAAAACCTGGGATATTATTGTTATCACTGTAGTTCATACAATCACTGAATCCCAGAATCACAGACTGGTTTGGATTGGAAGGAACCTTAAAGACCATCTTGTTCCAATTTCCCTGCCATGGGCAGGGACACCTTCCACTAGCCCAGTTTGCTTCAAGCCCTGTCCAACCTGGCCTTGGACACTTCCCAGAATGGGGCAGCCACAGCTTCTCTTTAAGTTCCTGTTGACAATAAAGGCTTAGGAACTGGTCACTCTGAAGGAGCCCATCACTAACAAGGTTAAGACACTGAGGAAAAGAATGACAAGTGATGACCAGCCACCTGCAGTCTTAGAGACAATGTGTCTTTGGTGAAAAATTAGTTTTTGCACCATTTTCCTTTCTGCCAGTCTAAGAAATCTGGGGATGACTGTTTCACCAAACTCTGGTTTTGTGGCAAGGTAGGGACACAAAACAGCGTGTGGAACCCGGCACAATTTCACACTTCTTGTGCTGTAACTCACTAGAGTCATTAATGTTTAATAAACAGATGAAAGAGCACGCATAAACAAAAATTTCTACACAGAAACCCACCAGCACCATTTCTCCAGTTACTCCCCAATTTTTTCCCCACTTGGTGGAAGAAGATACAAAACATCAGAAGGCAACTGTGTTAGATGCAGTTATGGGGGAAAGGAAACCTGTGCCTGTGGTGTCTATACCCATGGTGGGGACAAAGTGCTCAATGCAGAAAATCCAAAACTTGAGCTGCAGAGCAAAGTGTGCATCTCATTAGTGTTTGTCCCTGTGCCCTGGCACACCAGCTGAGCCTTTTTTAGCCACCACCACATTAGAGCTCAATTAAAGTAAGCACAGGGCTTAGTGACCTTCCTGAAGGAGTGAGCAGTCACCAGGGGTTTGAGATACTCTCCCTTTCCTCTGACCCTACTCTGAGGAGAAAGGAATCATTAAGGGGTACTTACCCATTTATAGATACCAACTCTGAGCTCTTTGCCACTTGCAGAAGCTCCGTACCAACCTTGCACTGAGATAAACAAAGATATGTTTCTATTAATTCTCTCTAGTTATAAGATTCTTAATTTAGGAGAATAATATCTTCCTAGCACAGAACATGCCCTTCATTAACATTTATCTGTCTCATTTTCAAGCTAGGACGAGACAACCAGGAGAATTTAAAACCTTGTATGGCACTGTATTTGGCAGTGCTGCCCAGGGGTGGGCACTGCAAAGAGACATAGGATCACAGTTGCCCCTTTTTCTACGGTTGTGTTTTGGGACTCTTTTCTTACATTTACTTTCTTGGATTCATATTACAAGTCCCTTTTTCTAGTAGGGACATGGTATGGTATATTTTAAAAATATCCAGTGGCTATTCATAGATTATCAAAAAGCTGGATATTAAAGACCAAAGGCAAAGAGGGTAACACAGAGCAGTTGATGTTATTTTCTTATTTCTCTCTCTTTCCCTCCACTCTCCTCTTCACTCACTCCCCAAGACACATACACACTTCTCTGTGTACTTCTCAGGCCACACAGATCACTTAAAATAATCTTATTAAAGTTTATGCTTTTGAAATCTGTTTATTACACCATTCCAGCTTTATTTCCTAATCCTCTGTTGGGTTTTTTTGGTTGTTTTTGTTTGTTTTTTAAATTTTTGATATTTTAACCTGGGATGGCTGTCTTTTTTTTTCCTGGAGCTTTAAATGAGATCATTAATTATGTGAGCAGCAATATGTGCACCTGCATTCTGCACTCACATTCTGAGAAGCCTTCCCAGACAAAATGCTTCCTCCTGGTGTTTCTTTTCAAATCTTGCTTGCAGGATACTAAAAATTTTAAAAGTAGGTAACAGAAGAGACAGTATTAAAGCCTAACTTTTATATAGCATTCACAGGCACTCATGCACAGTCTTAGGCTGAGAAATTTCACCATAAAATTGAAAAAATCTATTTCAAGTATTAGCCCAAGTGATGCTGCCATGAGCAAGGTGTATGTACAGCTCCAGCACGTCCAACTTTCTGTAGCCACCCACTTGCTCTCTGAAGAAAAGCTGACATATAAGGCCCAATAGGATAACATTTTATCCTGCTTGGCAGAGATGAAAAAAGGCTATCCAGGCCCATGGAAATTTAACCTTGTGTACCTAAGGAAAGCCAGCATCTTAATGACATTTTATAAAGTAGATTTTCTTTGTTTTACTGATTCATGAATCCAGTACTGAAGTGTCACAGATACTACTCAAATTATATCAACCTTGTAGTGCCAGAAGTCTAAACGACTGCAGACAGGAATGGATATTGTTAAAGTGATTTCAGAGACAACCCAAATGACACTATCACTTCGGCTCTCTCCGTATGAAACGTGTGCCAGATTCATAGGAGATGTGACTATAATGTTCTGGTTTTCCTTCTCAAGCCAATAAATAAAACTGTGAGGAAATGGGTGTGATTTCTTTCTGCAGCAAAATCCTGCCACACCAGTGGCCAAAAATAACCAAGTATATTATTCAGTCTTTTTATCATCTCAAAGAAATTAGCAATATTAGAGAGGCAAAACCAACTTTAATTAGTCTGGTCACACAAAAGGAAAATCCATGACAGCTCCTGCAATTAAATCAAGCGAAAGATACAAATTGCATCTCAGAAGGCAAGTAGTAACTTTTGCCTCGATCTCAGACTAGGTAAAATCCATTTTACTACTAAAATCTTGAAGCTCCATGCTTGTGACTTCACACAGTGAGAGTATTTCTAAAATGCATGCACCGATTTCTCGGTTTGGTGAACATCAATATGTGTCAGCTAAAGACTTACTGAGGCAAACTTTAAGCTGCTATTGACTGTGAAGGACAATTAATCTCAGAATTTACCTTAATGTAGTAAATATCACATGGTTTCTGAATTCTTCAAACATGCCCCGAGCACTGGATAGTTCTCTAACTCCAAGTTAGTGACGTGAGTAAAACATCAGGTGTGTGCAGGTCTGAGTACTGAGTACTCTTACTGTACTTACAGTACCACACCTGACATTCCACTCACCTCTATTTTACCTGTGCACTTGCTCAGCGAAGCCAACCTTTACAAGGAGGATATTTCAGAATCTGCTTCTTGGGAAGAGACATCTCAGCCTCTTCTTTGGGGCTTAGTGTTTGAAACAGATAGACCATTGCTGCTTTCTAATGCAAATCCAAATTCCTCTGTGTGGAATGTGATTAGCCTGGGCCAGTCTCAGTGGGCAGAAACTCTTCAGCCTGAAATGTTCCGGAACAGTAACAAATGGCTTTTAACAGGGAAGATCAGGATGAGTGTGTTAAAGTGGAAAGTAAAGCACAATTAATGATGGGATTGAAAATGTAAGCCACATAGCCAGGGCAAGGATACAGAGAAAATGATAAAACCATCCCTGAACTCAGGGTGACCCAGTGGCAGCACATCTGCAGTGCAGGGAGGGAGCACAAAGTGCCTTCTCTTTCCACGCAGTACCTTTGCAGAACGGCTCCATCTCCAGAGTGCTCTGGCACAAGGCAAAGCTACATCTGCAGGATACATATCAGCCTTCTCCTGGGTACTGGGAGCATTGGAAGCGCAGCGTTTCTCTCACCAGCCTGTTATCCTGCCTGCAACAGGAGCAGAAGTTCCCATAGGCAGGCAGCCAGCAGCAGAGCTCCGTGCCCCGCAGCTGCCCGGGGCTGCCAGGAGCCTCTCCCCATGCCAGCCACACAGCTGGCCTCGCTCTGCATCCCTGTTTCGCTCCAAGGGCCGCGTTTGTCCCTTCACTACGGAGACCTGAGTAATTAGGTGTAAAACTGTGACAGTTATAAAGCCCTGGATAGGATCCCATGGCGGAACAGCCCCAGCTACAGCTTTGCATGGGAATGCTGCTTTGTACCGTGAAACTGCTCCTCAGCTGTACTGTGGTATTTTTCTGGAATGGTTTGAGGATGCAGAAAACATTTTAAATGTAAACCAAAGTAAGTTTATTCATTACATAAATGCATTTATAATAAGTGTGAGCCCACCAGGGCTCACAGGAGAAAGAAAGGCTCTCTCACATGGTTCCTCCAAAACTCCATTATGGAAAGAGAAGAGCATAAAGAGAACCAAATGCACACAGCCTATATGCAAAGAGTAATAAAATAGTATTATTAAGGCAGTGAATCCAAATCCTGAAAAAGTTAGGAAATTCCAGGATTCAACTAGTTTGTGTGGTGGCAATTTACCACTGCTATCTGCAAGTTTGCAGTCCAGAAGAGTCTTCATGACATTAGCATCCTTCCAGTGCCTAAAGGGGGTATAAAAAGGAGGGAGAGGGACTATTTGCATGGACAGCTAGTGACAGGACAAGGGGGAATAGTTTTAAACTGATGGGTTTAGATCAGATATTGGGAAGGAATCCTTCCCTGGGAAGGTGGGCAGGCCCTGGCACAGGTTAGGCAAAGAAACTCTGGCTGCCCCTGGATCCCTGGGAGTGTCCAAGGCCAGGTTGGACGGGGCTTGGAGCACCCTGGGCTGGTGGGAGGTGTCCCTGCCCTTGGCAAGGGGTGGAATGGGATGATCTCTAAGATCCCTTTCAACCCAAACCATTCTGTGATCCCTCTGTCTCTCCAAAGAGACAATGCTCCCTGAAAAAGCAGCCATTCCATTTTTTACTTCTGCTGGAGACCCAGCGTGGTGCTCTATGCCTTATTTACTGAGTGCTGCTTTGAAGGCAGAATTATTAATTTTTTCAAAGGATTTTCTCTGGCACTCACCATGCAGTGTGTGAGAGCTTCTCAAAGATTAACAACATCTGCCTGCACAACATGCCTGTGAGACAGTGGGATGTGTCAGAAGGACGTTCACTTTGGACTGGGTAGTAATCAGCCTCTGCACAACCTAAGCAGCATCAGCCAGGACAGTGTGAGGTGTCTCTATAAAGGGCTGACAGTGTGACAGATATACAAGATGAGGGCCTTCAGCTGGGAGAATGAGGGAACAAGTGTCTGCAGGTAGGGCATGGGGCTGTGATAAAGCAGCTGTTTTCCTTGAGACTTGCTTGAATTTTGTGAAAAGTTAACACTCAGTCAAAAGGCAGCAGTGTGTGAATCCTCCTGTGAGCTGAGAAGCAATCCAGCTTGCTTTGTAAGCAGGTAGACAAGTTGTGACAGGGCACTGTCACCTCATTTTTAACATGGAAACAGAAACACAGTGAGATAAGGACAGACAGCCACTGGTGCAGCGTACCCTACTGGGCACCTGGGTTTTGATACTGGGGAACACCAGCTGCTTCATAAACCATTTTCATATTCAAATTGTAACATCTAAACAGTGTATTTTCAATGAGAGAGTTTGGTGGCATTGCCAATGAGGACCCAGGGGGTCAAGGAAGGCACCAGGTGACCAGGAACAGTGTCAAGGGACTCTCTCAGATATCTCACGTCTCTGGCAAAGGCTGGAAACCCACTCCACAGGCAGCATGCAATGGCCTTGAACATGAGACAGTCCCTCAGCAGGTGCCCATCACCTGCTACTTCATCTCCAGGTCCCACACCAGGAGACCAGTGCTCTAAACTTCAGCCACAAGCAAGGCAGGGTCCTGCCAAACAGCAGCAGGTCCTAGAAACTGGAGTGTGACACTGACCACTGCCAATAATTGTGTCCTACAATGGATTGCTATCAGTAAAACTAATATTAAATTATCTTTCCTTTAAGTCAAAATGTTGGATAGAAACTTCTCCCTCCTGTGTCCTGTCAATGGAAACCTGTCCTAACACTGAACTTTTGCTTTCATTTGAGCTCACTGTCATCAGGGGGTGGAAAAGGATGATCTTTACATCCCTTCTGACCCAGACCAATCTGTGATTCTATGAATCTGTGAAGATTTCAGACACTGCTGCAGAACTGAGAGCCTCCCATCCCGGGACAGATCATTAGCCCATAGATTATTTGGGATCTGGAAGGTTTCAACAGCCCACAGGATGTGGGCTCTGCTTCCTTACACAAGTCAATGTACCTGAAGAAGGAAAAGTATGAGAGAGAGAGAGTAACTGGGTGATACAGCCAGTCTCAGCACATATTCGCACTGCTCTTCACTGAAATTTGAGAAACAGTTACTCAGTACAAGGACAGTGGCAGTAATTATAAAGTCTTGTGTATTGTATAGAAAGGAGTAAATTATTTGATAGGAAGAGTGCACTTACGTCAACGCTTGAATAGCTGCCTTTCTGTAGCTGGACAAAAGCTGATATATCTGGTTTTTGTCACACAGAGAAAACCAAATACTATTAATGGCTGAATGGCCACCACTTACTTGATATTATTTTTTATGTACAGGGTAATCTGTCAATATGAATTACATTTCAGGGAATGGAAACACAATAAGGGAAATAATTTAGAGTATTACAGGGTTTTCTTTTTTAAATTATATTTTCCTTTTGAGGTCAGTTGAATTTGCTCATATTTTCTCTAAATTCAGGGCAAGGAGTACTTCTATTTTCTCTATTACTTATATTATCTATTTATATTATCTCTGGTCCTCATAGTCTATCAAGTCGCAGGCTAACAGGTGTGTATATATAGTACAGTGTGTATATATGTATATAAAGAGTTATGTATTTATATATATGTAGAGTGACAAATCTTACCCAGGACAAGAGATGAAAAATGGTCACTCAGAAAAATACGAAACTCTGTAAAGCAAAAAATTACAACAAAAACTAAACTCTGTAATTGGAAAAGAGATTGTAAAAGTAGCTGATAAACTTATTTGCATAACAATCATCAACTGACTATAAGATTTACTCTGCATAAATATGGACCAACAAAAAAGCCACTAAGGCAGGTTGAAGCAAGACATCACCATCTTGTTAAACAAAATACCTGTCCTGAAAGCATTCAGCTTCACTGAAAAAATTACTGAGAAAAATAAAAGGCCACCCAGCTGGAATAATAAACTGAGAGGACCCAGAGGAGGCCAAAGCCAGACAGGGATGAACAGACACCTTGAAAAAGGACCTGCAGGAAACAGGTAAGGGGAGCTGAAAGGCAGCAGTGCAGTGTGAGTCACAGGAACTCACCTGAGTGCCTTCACAGAGGCATTGCAGGCACAGTGGCTTCTATTAATGAAGCTTTTTAATGACCATCTCAACATTGTTTTGCTTCTCTCTGTGTGAAGGTCATTTTACTGAAGTGTCATTTGCAAATAGAACTTGCCGGCGGATTTTGCTTTTGCTTTCCTTTCCCAGCCTCTCAGTCCGTGTCTAGCAGTGTAACAGCTGGGTGACTCGCTAAGTGGAAATAGATGAGGAGAGTGGTCTTTTCTCCTCCAAAATGCAAAGTTGGAGGAGTCACTTAAGTGCCTTGAAAGGGTTGTGATGTTGTTGATGAACCACCAGCTGTGAGTTCCTTAAAGATGCTCACCTTACCTTAACCACTGAGCAAGCAGGTTGGAACAGAAGCGAAGAGCACCCTCCACACCCCCAAAGCCACTGGATGTACCACTGAAAATGTTTATATTCTCACAGAAACCCTTTCTGTTGCTTTTTGGGGGAAATTAGAAGAGAGTATTAAATTAATTAAAGTAGACCCTTTTTTTTGTGTTTCAAGCAAGAGATTGTTATCTGTGTAGGGAACACATTTCCAGAACTTTTCACTTAAAAGGAAGCTATCAATCAAGAATCCTTTTTTTTCCTCAAAGAAGACAGCGGAAATTAAAGGTTGGTTATTTCATAGCTCCCAGACATCTGGAGAGGGATGCATACAGCATGCATACAGTGTTAAAAGCACCCTAGGCAGGTGGCTGTGTGCAGCCCTTCTTTATCCAATATTAGGCCCATCAGGAGAGAAACAGCTAATTTCCCTGGGCGTAGGACTGACATTTGGATATCTTTTCAAAAGGAGACACAGCAGAAAGGACGTTTCTTTTTCTACTTGAAATGGTGGCACAAACCTGAACATGAAGCACCTGGGGCTCCTGGGTGTTTTGGGTAGGTAATGCAGTCATGAAATTGTTATGACAAGAATTATTGCTTAGGAATTAAGTAAAAAGCAAGCTTTGTAGTGTAATGTTTTTCAAATGAGAATGGATGAAGAACAGTTCCAATTTTTCTCTGGTGGACTCCCCATCCCTGGAAGTGTCCAAGGCTAGGTTGGACAGCGCTTGGAGCAACCTGGTCTAGTGGAAGGTGTCCCTGCCCATGGCAGTACGGTTGGAATGAGGTGATCTCTAAGATCCCTTCCAATCCAGATCATTCTATGATCAATATTATTCTTCTTTATCTTCTGGAAGAGAATGTTTGTAGGTGTACATTTCTGAACAACCCCCCAGGAAGAAGAATTCAGCTGAAGAGCTAAAATAAACTTTCCACACACATTAATTCCCTTTTTTGAAAGGGAATGCAAGACACAGGGCATTTCAGAAGAAACTTCTATTTACAAGTTCTAATATCTTTATACCCAATGATTTCTTTCATGAGAAATCTCAACCACTTATAATGTATTTTTACATTTTCAAATATGAGGCAAATGTAGGGAAAGCTGCAAAGCAGCTAAGGAGATAACTCTCTCCCTGAGATGGAGTTATTGTTTTCCATGAGAAAGTGCTGCTCAGCTGAGCTTTTGGAGTTGGAAGTTAAGACAAACAGATGAGGAAAGGCTTCTTATTACTTAAAGCAATGCACTACCAACTGCAAGTGCGACCAAATATTGGCCCAGCCTTACCACAGCTGCTTAATTTTAATAGTTATGAGGATATTTGCTAAAGGTGACAGAAGTGCCCAGCAGAGCAGAGGCTGCAAGCGGAGCCACAGCCTTGCCACTCAGCTCCTTCAAAATCAGATTTGTGCAGACTGACAAGACAGAGACTTATGAGAAAAACAGTTCAACAAGTGCAAAGGGACCACAGTATTGAATCTGGAAACCAAACCTGTTCATTACTTGAGCAATGAAACAACACCATGTGCATATAAATAAGCAGTGTCCTAATTTATTGTAAATGCGGCAGCTAAGCTAATGATTTTTGCTTTAGTTGGGGTTCAGATTCTCACTTTCATCAACATTATCATGCCAAATACATTCCCAAGCTTATTTTAATTTAGGATTTGACACCCCTGATTGCCTTTTTTACCCCCTCAGAGATTATTCCACAATAAAAGACGCATATTAGGCAATTTATTATGCTAATGACTTGCAGAAAAAGGCCAAATTACGTTAATTGTAGATTATATTGAACAATAAAATACCCCACTCGTCACAATTCTCAGTGAATGCACAGTTTAGCTGTAGTTAGCTACAGGAAGCTTCCTGATAATGGTATCCACATCAGAGACAGACATGCATTAGCAGGAATCACACTCCTAGTGAAGCAACACAGATCTGCCTCACATTTGTAATTATGTCTAGTTACCCTTCAGCAGTCATTTTTAGCTCAGCTTGGAAGCGAAGCTTGTGTGATCATGGCATATGGCATTTCCTACCTGATTATTCTGCAATCTACCATCTGGGATCAACCAAACTGAAAGAGAAGCTGAGGTTCAAAGGCATTTAGGTTTGTACAAATTTTATGCAAAGAGAGAGGCAGGTAGAAGAAGCAGCTGACATTAAGGCTCATCATTGACTTAGGAGCTTGGCCTGAAGATAGGAACCCACAGGAAAGTGTCCTGCACTGCTCCCAGAACTGTTTCTTGGTAACTTCAGTAAAGGTAAGATTAAACAAAAAATTTGGGTTAGACTATCAGAATTATTCTTTTGAGTTGGATCAATAACAAGATTTAATCAGACACAGAAAAAGCTGTTCCATGAAAATGACAGGATATAAAATAACCTCTCTTAAGGGAGCAGGAAAATAAAGGAATTGATGTAATTGGAGGAAAAAGTGAAAGAGGCCTGAACACTAATTCAGTACCAACTCTGTGAAACATCTGAGTAACCAAAATCAGAGGGATGTGCCTTGAGCACGAAGGCTCTTCCAGGTTCTTCATTCCTTACAAAACCAGCAGCAGTGACAAAACGCTTCAGTGGGATGAGTTTGGACCACACCTATTCACCAAATCAAAATAAGTCCTTTGTAGCAGATGATTAATGGGATTATTACCAGTAAGAATAAAAGCACATCCCATTTCGGAATCTGGTCAGCTGAGATTTCACACTGCACTTAGTCATGGATTTTTTCTCCAGTGATTGCAATTGTTGCCTCAGACCCCTGAGTTATCAGCCCTGGCAAAAAAAAACATGGTGGAACTTATTTCAAATTGACTAAATGCAACTCACTTTGTCGTTGCATTTATGTAATCTGCACTGCTGAAACTAAGATTTTATATATTTAATTGGTACTCCTTTCCCTTTCTGGGGAAAAAAGAAATAAATTGGTCAAAGCTTGCACCTTCTTCCCATGGCTATTGTGCACACACAGCCCTTACCACCATCAATGCCATCCCACAGAAGTCAAGGACAATGGTCAGGAGTTGGTTTAGTGCCAAAGGGTTGTATTAGCAGTGACAGTTCAGCACTGTGGTAACAACGTTAAAAGACGGAGCTGCTCCTTACTGTGTCTGAAATAGCCCATCAGGAGAATGAGCATTTTCAGCTTGTTCTATAGCAGGAAGTATTTTATCTGCTATAAAAACAACAGCCTCTGTAAATGATTAAACTCTTTTGCTTCTTTTCAGCATTTAACAAGCTGTGAACATTGTTTACAGTGTTGGATGTACAGCACCATCACTTTTATCCTCCAGTGTAGCAACAAAGATACAACATAAATTAAATCCTATCTTCTTTTCCTCTGTATCATTGTTAAAGTATGCCACATGAAAAGAAATCATTATAGAAATAATTACCTAGGACAGTGCAAAGTTCAACATCAGCTTGTAGGAAGAACTACCTATTTCTTTCATGATTATCACTAATAGAAAAGCTGAAGATATGCAGATGAACAACTGCAGCATTAGAGGGAGTATTTGCAGAAAGTGGCTTCAAAATGCAGCCTGAGTCAAGGTAAGGCCTGGTCTGGTGGGATGGGCAAATTTTCAAACACAGAATGTGATTTAAGAGGGATGAATTCCCTGGAAATGTCCAAGGCCAGTTTGGAGCAACCTGGTCTGGTGGAAGATGTCCCTGCCCATGGCAGGGGGTTGGAGCAAGATAGTCTCAAAGGTCCCTTCAAACCCAAACCATTCTGGGGTTCTGTGATTCCATGATGAGTTCTCTGCTGCCTGAACATGAGTATGACCCTTTTGACACCAACACAGCAGTGCTCCCACAGAAGGAACCTGCCCAACTGGCACATGTACTCCATGTTAGCAAAGTGCTCTTAGATCAAGTGAGGTGTTCACACCTGGAGCTTTTGGCATTATGGACAGTCCCATCCAGTTTGGATACACCCCAGAAATATCTTCCAGTCCAGAGAGAACTCCTATTTTGACAAAGCTCATTTTCTGCTGTATGAAAAAGCTGTCAGTTCCTGATTTCCCTAAATCCTACTCCATCCCCCCACTTCGATACATGATGTGGTTGTGAAACAATGAGTAATTTTATTTTTCATGGATGAGTGCATATCAGTCACATGGAAAGGCCACAACACAGGCTGTAAGCAAAAAAGCCAAACCAAAATAAAATAAAATCCCAAACCACAAATGTTTAAAAAACGTAATCAAAACCTACACAAAATACCAACAAGAAGCTGTGACTAAGACAACAGGCAGAGATTTAAGCCCTCAGCTTCCTGCTCTCAGTGCTGGATGACACCAAGCTTGTCATTTGAGCATCCTGTGCCTGGTTTCCCATCTCTAAAACAAATGCAACAGGCAATAAGATGCACAAGTGTATGTGGAGAGATTATTTTGAAATGTGCTTCCTTTCCTACTGGTTTCCATGGAAAATTATAATTTTCCTCTGCTAACAGTAAGACAATTTCAGTAAGACAAGCAAGCCATGGAAAAAACATGAGAATATTTAGACAACTGTCTTGTTTCTGTGCTCAAAAAGCAGAGTGTGTGGGGTGGGGAGGGAAAAGGCAGCAGCAGGTCTGACAGGTGAGGCTGGGGAAAATTTGCTTGCAGTCATCCCTGGCCTGGTACATGCCAGTGGAGGTGGAAAGAATCTCTCACACCTCCCTGCTCTTCTGCACTTCCACACAGTCTGGCACTTGGCTTTCCTCACCTCAGATGAGCTGTTGGCAGCCTGGAGCACTCACCACTCCCCTGCACAATGTGATTCCAGGAGGTTCTCTTTCCATGCCCCAGGGATGCCAGCGTGGCTTTCCCTTCTTTAGGATTCCCCATCACTACCGTGGGACAGCACTGCCCCAGAGAGGGAACCTGAGGGTTCCACTGCATATTCACAGGAGTTTCACTCCTTCCCATGAGCAGATCCATCCTGCCTTACTTGAGCCATCAACAGATTAAACTTTTGGTCAAAATTACTCAGATTGGTTCACTGCTGAATGGACAGGGCAACTCAACTCACCTGACATGGAGAGAACAGTTCTAATGTGGGATGAACAATCCTTTAGCAAAGTTTCCCTTCCACTGACTGGAGCTTAGTTTAAGGCAGTGTATTTAATGCAGGTGATGTGGAACAAAAAACAATGTTCTGGCCCTATATTTATTACTCTTTTGGATCAGAGGGATAGCATATTTTGTCTTTAAATTGAAAGAGGGTAAATTTTAAATCGGATATGAGGAAAATTCTTTCCTGTGAGGGTGGGCAGGCCCTGGTACAGGTTGCCCAGAGAAGTTGTGGCTGCCCCATCCCTTGGAGCATCCAAGGCCAGGTTGGATGGGGCAAATTAGGGAAAAGATTATTCCATTAAATGTACAAAACTGGGTAATTTAAACAGTTGAATTATGATGACACATCATGGCAGCCACAAAATGCTGTTGGAAACAGCAGTTTTGAGTTTTGATAAGAGTACTAAAGCTGTGTTCCATGCAAGGAAGAAGGAGCAGGAGTATCATTACTATTCTGAATACAGCATTTGCTGAGAAAGCAAGAACACAAGAGCAACTGGATTCAGTAAAGTTATTGGCTATCTAATCCAATCACACATTCATGGGGACCTTGGGAGGTCCCTGTATATTAAGGAGATATACACTTGTCTGTCCATCTGTATTCCCCCAGATCTGGTTTCATTCTCCTTTCAAAGCATGGGTCATTAAATTTAGGAACAGCCTAATAGTTTGATAGCAGTAGATTCACGGTAAGAAACTCCAACTGCATCTAAATCCAGTAATATGCCACACTTCTCCTTTAGTGTGGCAATTATATGCCCAGGACAACCACTCATTAATTCATATTTTAATAATATATATTGCAATATATATTTCAAATATGTATTTTCATGCAACATCCAGAGCAAGCAAGTTTTTGGAGGCAAAGGACCTTGAAGATGGCAAAACATCCAAGCACTTAGCCTGCAATTTAGATGACAAAACCAACTACTGATGGTTTGCATTCTCTGAGCTTTTCCTCTGTCACTGCTTGGACAAGAGGCAGAGAATTACCAACAGGAGGCAAGGGGACTTTGTAAAGGGTCCCCTTTAGTAGTAGTGATCTGTGTGGCACGGATTGCCACAGGGCAGGACACTGCCACATCCCCACAGCAGCACGATCCCCTCCCTGGCATTTAACTCAGAGCAGCACCCACCTGAACCACGAAGGTCTGTCTGCTCAGAGACATGACATTTCCATGAAACCCAAGAAACCCAGGAATGGCAGATGTTGTATGTGCAAGGAGGGAGGTGGAGGAAGGAGAGCATGGTTTAAAAAAGGTACCTGCCCCAAATACGCTGCCAACTACAAGGGCAAGGGCAAGGGCAAGGGCAAGGGCAAGGGCAAGGGCAAGGGCAAGGGCAAGGGCAAGGGCAAGGGAAAGGGAAAGGGAAAGGGAAAGGGAAAGGGAAAGGGAAAGGGAAAGGGAAAGGGAAAGGGAAAGGGAAAGGGAAAGAACTCTGACCAAGATAAAGGGAAAACACTGGAGTGTAATCAGGTTGATTAGGGTGCAATTCTGTGGATCCAGAAAGCAAAAACAGAATCAGAGAGCCAGGCTAAATGGCGTGCCCAGGGTTTATGCTCCTGGTGGTTCATATCCATCAGGTAAAGTGTACAAGAGCTGAACTGTCCTGGAAATCTCCATGCAGCTTTGCAGCAAAGCCTTCAGCAGGACATCATAGGGCTGATGAGCCCAGAGGCAAGAGTCAGCAGATGACACGTGCCTGCTGAAAGCAGACACATTGCCTTCCTCTCTCCCTATTTAAACACCTACTCACATTTAAGCAGATGAAACCCATTGTCTGCCCCAATGTCCAGACTACACTCAAAACTGTTGACAGCATTCAAAGCTCCTAGTGGATATGTGGATTTATTTTCTTTAACATATTACATATCCACAGCAAATCCATCAGTGTCTTCAAGATCACCATAGAAACAGGCTGAAAACTCAGCGCAGGAGGAAGAATCCCTGATCTCAGCTTGGAAAAGATACTGATGTGCCTGGTCAAGGACAGAGAGTTCCGTCCCTCACTCCTGGTGCTCACTCACTCTCACCCCTTGGCTGCAGGAGTGGATGGAGTGTTTCCTTCTCCACAGAGCAATACATAAAACACCAGAATGTTTTCTACCAAAGCTAATAAGACATTAAGGCTCTATTGCAAATTAAAGATCACAAAATTTAAATAGCTACCTAGATATTTCTGTAAGAAAAATGACTGCTTTAATTATCTGAATTACAAACCACTGGGGTTCCTGTGCATGGGAAGGTGCAGTGGTTGCTGCCAACACCCCCTTTTCAGTGCTGCCTGGTACATCTTCAAATGATCTTGGCCACGAAAATAGAGAGAAATCACATAAGCTATGAGGTTGAAGGCTAGAATGGCTCTGTTGAAGGGGAGAAATGGGGAAAAGAATGGCTTAGTGTTATTTAACGGGACATGTTCTTACTAGGGAGTTCTTACAGCCCCTTCATTTCTTTAATATTGGTGTCAAGCTAGAAAAGTTTACATGGGCTTTGTTCTTTTCCCAAGTATCTTCCTAGACTGGTACCTACTTTTCAGTAGCCTTCATCGTGTGAAGTAGGAAATGTGTGAGTTTCCACATAATTCTTCAAATTAATGCACAACAAACATACTGATCGAATTAATAATTCATAAGAACTAATTGTACTTGAATGGAAAACTATTCAATCACTGCCCTGCCCATTGACCTGCAAATATATTCCTCAGCTTAAAGTATTTCTCTAAATTTTGGTCTGATGACAGCAAATCTTTTAATCACTTTCTCACAATTTTGTGACTTCAACTTAAAACCATTGCAATCCTTCAAAAAGAATTGACATTTAGTCAAACAGAATGATGAATTTCTTTGCACTGCAGTAAGCACAGAGAAGCTCAATTTATCTCCAGCTTAAAGATTTCTTAGCCAAAGCTTGTCCCAAAGTGAATTCAGTTTAAATATGTATTTACTCAGTAGTTGCGGCTCAGTACAATTGAGACCCTAATGAAATGCAGAAATATGTTAATGGATGGTACTAAGTACTAAAACACAGTAAACTCCATTTTGTTTCATTTTATTTTCCATGTTTCAATTTGCAGTCACAAGCTCTGTTTATTTAATTCTGTAGTCCCAAATTTAAGGATATTTTAGAACAGTTATTAATCCACAATCTTAATTATAATAAAGATCCACAGCATTCTTCACCTTTTTTCCCCCACGTTCTTCTATTATGATTATTATTCTTGGCTATTAGGAAAAATTCCTTCTCTTAAGGAATTGCCTATCACTGCAACAGGCTGCAGGGAGATTTAAAAGACTTGTAGATGTGGCACTTGGGAACTTGGTTAAGTGGTGGCCTTGGCAGGGCAGCAACTGAACTGGGTTGGTCTTTCCCAGCCTAATTAACTCTATGATTCTATGCTGATTGCACTTAATGATACATAAAAGTTACAATGCAAATACAGCAGCGTTACTTACTTATATCTTTTGCTATGTTTGACTTCTTTTAGTGAAGCACAGTCTTTCAGCATTTGTATAATAATTCATTACTACAAGGAAAGAACTGATTCTTGCCCAGTTGAGCTGTACAGTGTCCAGCTTTCCCACACACAAATGCTCCTATTTCCCTGTCAAAGGAAGGTCACTGGTCAGTCACTAGACTTACCCATTCTGTGAGTTCACCAGCCCTTTGCTCAGCTGAATGTTTTATTCTGTTATTCCTGGGATTTTGGGAAGAGAGACTAGGCTCACTGCTGTGTTTGGGTTTCCTACTGATACGTGATACAGACTCCATGTGAGTTTGCTGATGAATTTGCTGCTGATTATTCCCAACTGCCCTGGAAATACAAAGCAAGCAAAGCAAGCTGAAGTAGTGAGAAACCACGTCCCCATATGAGCCATTCCTACATACAACCGTGATGAAGGACAGCTAATACTACTGGTTCTTCATTTCCTACTGCAAGGACGGTTTAGAAGTTACCAATGCACTCAAACCAGGTAGAGCCCCAGGGTCTCTGAGCAAGCCTGCACAGGGCTCCCCTCTGCCCATGGGAGAGTGAACCAGATCCCGAGCTGCAGGTCTACAGGTATGGTGGGGTAAATTCTGAAAGCCATTGGTCCTCACCATTTCAGACACCTGCAAGCTCTGAGCAGTTTAGAACCACGTGGTTTAACAACTGAGCAAACACGTTTCACTGCTGCAATAAGGAATCCTTAGGAAGGTGCAAAAGTTAATCTGCTCCAGTTATGAGAACAGCTCCAAGTCCATCAATCAGATAAATCTTACTGCAGCTCAAGTCCAATGTCCATAACTGTCCATACAGTCAGAAAGATGATGCTTGCTTTTTGCCTTTAGATTTTTATAATGTGAAACAAAATAAAGCAACCATATGAACAGGAAAATATCCTGATCATTGTTGACTCAGAGCTCAAGGAACAACTGCATTTTTGACAGTTGCAACTGCAACTGCAACTTCCAACTGCATGACGTACATGGAGCTTCTCTGAGAACCACTCTCCTTTGTGGAAGGTATAGAGATGTGGAAAAATTGGTGAGAACAGGATAAAAGGGGTGTGGGGGGAAGAGGAGTAGCTCTTTACTAATAGTGATAATGGCAACTTGAGTTATGTTTCCTCTACAGAAAGATGGAAAAAGTATATTTGCTGGTACTTGTGACAAACAGCTTCTATTCAATTCATTCTACTACATTCTACATTCACCTACACTCAATGTGTTTTCTCTATATGTTTTCATAGACATGACTATAAATATTATTAGTGGGCATAAAAATAACACAAGCCTTAGCCAAAGAACAGCAGCAATACTCAGCTATAATGTTCAGCTCTCACCCTACCTGGTTGCCAGCTTCACAAATTGACTATGTGTACTTTAAGGAAATACTTCTTCAATTTTTCTTACTTTGCCTGCCATCAATTACACTGAATTATGACTGATTCTTGCAATACAGACTGATTTTTTCTTTCTTTCTTTCTTTCCTTCTTTCTATTTAAGACAGGACTTGCAAGGGGTGCTCACAGGCAACTCAAAAGATAACATTAGCTTTGCTGTCCTCTGCATCTTTGCAGAATTATTTCTGTATTTTTTTAGTGTGGAATTCACATTCCAAGCAAAGGCTTGCGACTGTCACTGACAATAAAATCTTAACTTTCTCTGCATTGCTTTCCATTCCCTAATGAATTCAAGATCTAATTTTTGTTTTTTTCCTGCTGTTGATGCATTCTGGAGAGAATTTCACTTTGCTAGTTTACCAGTGACAATGAGAATTTCTTTTTCTCAGAGGAACAGGAAAGTTTAAAGCTCAGCAACATGAGAGGTTTGGATTGTTGTTGCCAGCACACATTACCTTTAAATGTATGCAAGCTGAATCTCACATGCCAAGTTTTCAAAATTAATCTAGAATCTCTCACAGCCCCCTGTGGTTTGCACAAACTGAAAAGTTTATGGGCCAAACTGTTGAAAAATGCCTCTGGATTTTTCAGCTCCAGCACATGCAAAAAAGGATCTGCAGATGCCAAGCGTTCTGTTTCCAGATCAGCGTGCCCACCCTCCGTTGTGTGTGGCAACCCTGAGAAGCCACAGAGCTTTACCTGAGCCGTGGGCTTGGCACTGCAAGCTGTGAGCCCCCCAAACATGACAGCACTCTCCATGGCACAGGCATCCCACAGAGTTCAGGAAGGGATGGCAACATTAAAGCATTGTTCCACTGGCATCATCAGGTTCTCTCACATTTTCTGTTTGAAGGAGCTCTTTTTGGGAAGCTTTTGTTTTCTCAGTCTTGAGATATTTCCACACCACTCAGTGGGAGGGTCAAGGTGTGCACACACCACCACAGCCCTCGACCGTGCAACTGATTGATTTATAGAATCACTGAATCTTTCAGGTTGGAAAAGACCCCTAAGATCAGAAAGTCCAGCTGCCAGCCCAGCACCACCACCATGTTCACCATTAAACCATGTCCTCAAATCCCACAGCCAAGTTTTTTGAACATCTCCAGGAACGGTGACTCCACCATGACCCTGTGCAAGGGTCAATGCCTGACCACTTGACACAGCCTGAGCCCGTTCCCTCTGCTCCTGTCCCTGTTCCCTGGAAGCAGAGCCCGACCCCCCCCGGCTCCCCCCTCCTGGCAGGGACTTGCAGAGCCAGAAGGTCCCCCCTGAGCCTCCTTTTCTCCAGGCTGAGACCCCCAAACCCCTCAGCTGCTCCTCATCAGACTTGTGCTCCAGACCCTTCCCCAGCTCCTTCCCTGGACACGCTCCAGCCCCTCTGTGTCTCTCCTGCTGGGCACAGCCCCCGAGGGGTCCCAGCAGTGGGGCTGTGACACCCCACATGTGGCACAAACCAGGATGCCACTGACTTTCTTGCCCACCTGGGCTCATGCTGAGTCAGCAGCTCATTGTCCCTGTCCCTGCTGCAGCTGTTCCATCAACTTGTCCTTCAAGTGTCAGAGGTTGGAGCCGGTCCCTGTCCAGCGGTGCACAATGACAGGATGAGGAGCAATGGCCATAAACTAAAACACCAGAGATTCCACCTCCACATCAAGAGGAACTTTCCATGGAGTGTAGTAGGGTTCTGGAACAGGCTTCCCAGGGAGGTTGTGGAGTCCCTCTCTCTGGGGACATTAAAAATCCACCTGGATATGTTCTTGTGTCACCTGCTCCAGGTGACCCTGCCTTGGCAGAGGGATTGGACTGGAAGATCTCCAGAGGTCTCTTCCAGCCCCAGCTATTCTGTGGTTCTGAGACCTCTCTACAACGCCTTGGCAAATGATAGTTTTAGTTTACTTATGGATCCCTCCCAGAAGATCGTGTGGGCAGGAATGTGTGTGGTGTAAGTCCCTCTGCCCTGCAGAATCCTCCAATGTGATCTGCAAACCACAGTGTGGGCAGTGAGTGCTCTTGGTGCTGTACTGTAAGAACACCCCAACAGACTCCAACACACACTTTGCAGTGTTACAGACACTGAATTAGAACTCATAAAACAACAAGTACAATTGCCTTGGAGCCACATGGGGAGAGCCAGGGTGAAATTCAGTGCAGTGTGGACATGGCCAGTTTGCTCTAGAGGCTTCTTCCCCTACACAGCACAGAGACAAACCAGTTCATGCCTGACAGTCTCTTGTTCAGGAATCAGTCCCTCATCCATTCGAATTTGCTACAGTTAATACAGGCACAGAAACCTCTTTCTAAAAAAAGTTGTTAAAAGCCTGATATTTTATAAAATCTCCTTTGGAAAAGGAAGAATAATTTTCAGATGATAAAGAAATAATCCAAATAATTCCTTCAGAAATTCTTTAAAGACTGAAAATAGAATTTGACAGTGACTCAAGAGAATGTATTTTGACATTTATATAAGTGTTGAGCATTTATCTCTTGATACACATAAGAGATAGAAGCATTCTCCTAAACACAGGTACTTTTTAATAGACAGGAATGTTGCAGTCCTCTTCTAAATTGGAGTGTTACAATTTCTAGATGAGAAGAATAAAAAGTATTTCAGTGATTCAAAACCCCATGAAAGTCAAGAAGCATTGCCAGTTTTAGAGGAGTAATCAGGCTGAATATCATTTTGTCCAGCACCTTCACTAAAGCATGCAATTCACACTACTCACTGTCTGTAATTAAGCCCAACATTATCCTGCTTGTCAGCTTCTTGACAAAATGCTCCCAGTATGGCCCAGCTTCTCCAACAAGGTGAACTACAAAAGAGAAGGACTGATGAAGGGTGAAAGGGTTATTACAAGAAGCCTTGCAATCAGTTGTTTACAGTCAGACACAGAGCCTGAACGACAGTCACAATTATTGTTTTCTCTCACACATTATGGGTTTCTAACTCCTTTTCTATTGCTACCTTCTTGTAATACTGTTTACAGTTAACATCAGAAAACTGTGGTGCTGATCAGTGTTGACTTGACCGACATTTTACTCTAAGTCTGCCCACTTTTCTGTCCAGTTTGGGTTCTGAAATTTGGTACAGAAAGAAGGGTGCTGGGTGAGCCAGGCCAGCTGTGTTCCTTAACATTCACTGCCCAGGCACTGCAGTTCCCCAAGCCCTGTTACCAGTCTCATGACACCTCATTTCACTTCACCTGTATTTGCTGTCGTCTCCATTTCTTTTGATGATACAGATAATTTCTTAAATAAATCTAACAGTGAATCTGTAGTTTGAATAATGTAAGAATAGCAACCTGCAGGGTAGGATTCGCATAGGAGTTTTATGCAAATATCTGTAAGTATTTAAGCTTTCCAAACACTCACACATTTTAGGTTCCTGCTTTTTCACTTAATGAAAACTCATTCAACTCTGTTGGACTATTTAGGGATCACCTACAAGCATCTTTGTTTACAGAGTAAGTTAATTAATACAGTTAATAAAGAAAGGCATGAGGTGAAAATTCTTTTACCTGCTCAAAAATCATACAAGAGTCTGCTAGTGTTGAAAACAACGGCAAAGTAGCTAAGGTTCATGAAGCTTTCAGATGAACCTCTAGCAAACTTGCAGTGAAATTCAACAGATACAACATTCCCCCTTGAGAAATGTGAAAACAGGCACTTTGAATCCCTTCAAACTACTGCTATGTGAATAAATAATTTTTAAAGTTCACCTATAGTTAAGGATTCTGGGTTAACATAAAAAATCCCACCAAAACAAAGCACATTAACCAATCCTCCCCAAGCCCTGATTTTTTTCAATTCCATGCATTTTATTAACAGCAAAAAAAAATTTGGAAAGGCCAAGAATCTCCATAGGACTAATGACATCTAGGTCATGAAGAAAGCCCTGGTTCAAAGGCCCACTTAAGGCTGTGGAGCAAGGATTTAACCACTGGCCTTCTGCTTCCCAGACAAGTGCCCTGCGTCCCTGGCTGGGGTTTGATTGGACTCTCCATCCTCTAGTTAAAGGTGCTCCAATATTAAGCTGCACAAACAGGTGTGGTAATGACTGCACTGCACGACACTCAGCACACCCAATTAGGAGTCATACCGTGATTACAGCCCCTGCTCTACTGACTAATCATTTACAGGCATTTAGAGCAATCGGTAAACAAACAAAGAAATCACGATAGCAGGGGAATTTGCAGAGTATTTATAGGTCAGTCTGATACATCTACTTAAACTAGAGAAAATAGTATTGATCACTGATTCATTCAGGGCTTTATTCCTCAAACCCAACACAAACCCAGTGCCAGACACTGGGAGCTCATTACTGGGGATTTTCTTACGGCTCTGTGTCACTTGCTGCAGTGCAGCCTCTTTGTAGGGAGGGTAATACACACCTGAGATGCACTTGGATAATCAGCATGAGCTGGCAATGCAGTTTTGCACTCCTTCCTCTGCTGCCTCTCTGAACATTGGTGCCTGTTAATTCTGGAGGAGCAGCCTTTGGAGGATACAGCGATGGAGTGCAGCAAAATGACTGTGTGGACACCCCTCAGCTCCAGCAATGCTGCCTGACAGGCCAGCAACACCTCTTACAGTTCCAGTCCAAAGAATCCTATTAATTTCTGGGACAGAAACTATGAGAGCTAACATTTCTCTTGGTTTCACAACGCAATGAGGGTGTGAGGAGACCTCCAGAATGGTCCAACAGAACATTCCCTTTAAAGAGGCAGAGGCAAACACCCCATGGGAGTACTGCTGGCTCTAAAAGCTCCCTTCATGTGCAAATAAAAAGGAGCAATATTTCCATAATGCTGCAGGCCATACGGTGTCTCCAGCTATGGGAAATTCATTTTGAAGGATATGGATTGCAGGCAGCCATCCAAAGCCACATATAGAAACATCTGATGTAAGTCTGGGCTGCAAGACCAAATATTCTTTAAGAATTAGAAAGCTCAACAGTTTTTTTAGCTGAGTATAGAGAAAAAAACCAAGACAAATGAGGTGTTGATATTGAAAACTCAAGAAATACCCTCATTGATTTATTTATAAAACAAAATGGCATCTAAAAGACAACCCAGTTATCATTTGCTGAGGATGTGAAAACCATTTTTTTAAGGTTTTATATATTGTGAATAAAAACTTCACCTGTTTCTGTCCTTAACTTACATCTTCATCTGCAGGGAGGGCAGCACCAGGAGCAGCTCCCTTGCAGCCTGTGGTATTTGCTGTCATTGAAACCTCTCCTGAGAGTACTTTACAAAACTGGAGAGCAAGCCAAGGATGCTCATAGTAAATATAGAGTGGCAAAGCCCTTTCAGAAATGAGTGAATCAGTGAACAAGTAAGCCAATGACTTGTTATGGTAAACACAACATTTTTGAACACTGAAGCTTTGCTCTGAAGCAATTCCAACAGAATTTTTTTTTTTACTGCTATGGCTCATCTTAATCTAAAAAAAAAAATCAAAAGGAGGCAAGCAGTGTTGGAAACTGAAACAATTTTTTACGAACCCTCACAGATGTCTAAGTATGGTGACTTATGGCAACTACAAAATCAAGTTGTTTTTGTTTTTCCTTTTTCTTTTGACTGGTTGAGAGTGGGCATTGTCTTAATTAATCTCATACTGATTTTTGGGATAATGATGCACCATCTATCCCACTACCAGTAGCTATAAGCAAAATTCTGCTTATTTAATGTCTCTGATTCCAATGCACAAAAATGCCAAATCATTTGCCTAATGACTTTTAGTCATACAGGGAATCAGGAGATGTTCCTTCACAGCATCTCAATTATTGAATTCTATTTGTCCACACAGAAACAGTATGCCTTCAGGCTGTTCAGTACTGTTGTTTCACTACCAAAAACCCCAACTTAAACTAAGCAAAATAATGATCAGTGAACTAAAAGCCATGCAAACCACTGTGGTCCTTGTTCCCCATCCTGCAACCTCCACTCATGTGATGGGCAGCACACACAGCCCCAGAGCACACCTGGATATAACCCCACCCAAACACACACAGAGGAGCATTTGAAATCCTGACTTTTCCAGAAAGGAGAACATTTTCTATCCTTTCCCAATCACCACTGTTAGCTTTTTTTTTTATGACATAAAGATGTTGGAATTGCTCTGAATCTCATTCATCAGGGTACCCTACAAGGCACTGAGGGCCTTGGGGAGGCCCTGAGCCCTAAAGAACAGCAGCACACAAGGCTAATTTTATTGCTATTAGACCCTGAGAGCAGTTAGCTTTCCCAGGGAAACAATATGACTTTTCTTGCTTTTAATATTTAAAATGTGATTTAAATGTTAATAATTAATGTCAGACTACTTTTAATTTCTATCAGTGAAAGCATATGCTGCAGTCTGCTCCATTTCCAGTGGGAAGAAAACCGTGGGCACTGTAGTCTTTTGTTATTAAAGCATTACAGTAGCAGCATGAGTCTGTGCAGATGTTAATTTGTCATAATTTTCTTGTAGGATAATATTTACAGTATTTCAGAGTGTATATATGTGATCAGCATTTTGTACCCACTTGGCAGTTTTTCTCTGAACATCTGCTTTCATGGCTTGTGTTCACAAGGGCCTGGCTCTTTCTGTGCTGCTCTGGTATGAAGACAAACAGCGCTGGTGTGATGGATCTGTCACATTTACTGTTCACAGTCACAACAGAAACCTCCAGTGTCTGTTCCTTATGGCAGATACACCACTGCAACCCAGAGGGCAGGAAAGCCTTTGGGCAAGCCAACAGGGCCAAGATCATTAGTTAACCATGACCATTGTTGTTTTTAAAAAACCCTTTAAGATTTATCAAAGCAGTGTCCTGGAAAAATACTTCATGGAGGAAAGGAAGGTGTAGGAAGGGAAATTGTTGAGTCACAAAGAGATGAAGCCAATGGCTCTGCTACATCATGCTCAAGTTTTCCTCTGCTCTCTCTCTTCAGATATCCAATAGAGCACAGCCACTTAAAGAGCAGAAAAGTTGATACAGGAAAAAAAATACAGTAAAAAAAGGAAAAGCTGTACAGATAAAGTGATCAAGGAAAAAGGATTAAAAAAACCCCACAGCTTTTAGAAACATTTAGCAATTTTAATATGCCATAAAAGAAACTGGCAAAATACATCTCAAAGAGTATAAAAGAAAAAAGAACAATGCATCCAGTACAATCATAAAAAGTGAAACAAAAATGTTCACTCTAACAGCCACATTTATACTTTCACAAAAGAGAGTCGAAAGGATGCAATCACAGGGATTTTAGAACAAGCTGTTTCCATGTATACATAATGTACCTGAAGATTAGTGTCTCTGCATCTGAAATGGATGGAACATTGGAGGTTGAAGAGGCACTTGGCCCATGCCCCTGCTTTGAGACTGGACCAACCACAATCAAAATGACTCCTGGTGAATGTTGACTACCCTGTTGCTAAAAATTTTGCTGAAGACTTTTTCTCAGTGAAGAAATAATGAAGATCTCACCAGCTGCCTTTCAAGCCTACTCCAGTGTTATATTACTCCTTGCTACTCAAAGCTTTCTCCCCCACGTAAACCTGTATCACATTTGCTGTGTTTTAAAGCCTTGATTAGTAATCTGACATGCTGTGGGCACTGAGAAGAGATGATACTGTTCACAGTAAGCTCTTCCATCTTTGATGACTTATAATGGTTTTTGCCAGCCCACTCCTGACTGAACAAGCCCCTCTTCTGAACTTCCCACCATTCTACTCATTCTCCCCTGTCCCTTGATCCCCGCTGTGCAGTGCCCAAACCAGAGCTGATGTCCCTGTTGTCCCCCCAACCCCATGAGCAGCACAGAAAGGTCACATCACTTGTGCAGATTCTGCTGTCCTGGCTGAGCACTCCATTGGGAGATTTGCCTCTGACACTGGGCTGACACTGCTGAGTTTATGATTCATTGTACCCTCCAAATTCTTTTCTGTGTATTTGTAGCTTGCTGCTTTTCCCCTCATCTGACTTTGAGCAGATGATTACTCCTGCCCAGGTGTAATAGCTTGCACTTCCCACTGAATCCTATTCTCATTTAAGGCCAGACAGTTTTTCAAACTTGTCAACTTCCTTTGAAACTTGTATTGTCTTGTAGAATCAAGAATTTTAATCCTGTATCCATTTAAACCAGTATCATCTGCAACTGTATAACAGTGCTAGCTATTCCAGCATACCATCATTCAGGAAGAAGATCCAAAATGCCTTTGCAGGAATCATGCTTATTAAGAGGCCTTGCATTTTAGAAGAGAACCCCAGAGAGCTGCTCCAAGTATGGTCACTGCAACCATCTTATATTAACTTTTTATGTTCCTTTGTTCTCCTTATGGGAATGCCAAATGCAAAAGCTTCATCTCTGCTGGAATCTAAGCATCTATCTGCTTTTCCTCCAGGAAGGCCTTCTGCATTAACATTGGCAGAATTCAGATTGATGTGATTTTATTTGCACCTAATTTTGACAAAACTATGCGGCCTCTTATTGATCAACTATCAGAGGTTAATTGTCTCAAACAGATACTTTATTTAGGCCAGTACCTTTCCTCCTACTCATCCATTCCCCTCTTTTATGTCAGTCACTAGACTACCGACATATCTATTTACTGGACACCACTCATCCTAGTTAAGATTTCAAATTCCCTTACTAATGGATCTGAGATTCATGGTGGAGTAGCTCTGATCCTTTTGCAGAGCCTATGGGTGTTTCCCTCCCTGAAGCAAAGCTCTACATGCACAGGACAAAATACAATCCTGCCTTTCTCTGTTTCCCACTGAACAGACTTCAAAATACCTCCCACACTTCATAGCCCCCAAATAAACCAGCCCAGTATAAGGCAAGCAAAATCATCATGATCTTTAATCAATTTAATCAGAGAACTACACGTGCTCCAGCCAAGACATTACTGAAGATTTTTTTCAGATTGGAACCAAATAAAATTCTGAATTTGTCTATGAAACAGACAGATTTACACAATGACATTCAGCTGAGATATCAGAAATGTGTATGTAAGAAAACCTGTCCAGCAGATGCTTTGAGAAAAGTAAATAATCAAACAATTGATTGTTTACAGAAAACTCTAATGCTGTCTGAGACAAAAAAATGAACCTGTTCCAGTGGCCAGAAAACACCAGAATATTTGCCAAAAAAAAAAAAAAAAAGGAAACAGCAGCAGATATTTTGCTCAGGGCTGCAGGAACCTGCAGAAACACATTCCTGATACTGCATCTGTCAATGAAGTGATGTTGGATAATGTGAGTGGGAGGAAAAATCTGATCAACTTCCCAAAACTTTGACAAGATTATAGATTTGTTGCAAAACCAGTTATCACATCCCGTGGGAGCCTCTGTGCTACTGAAAGGGATTTCTTGAGCTGACAAGGGGGAAACGAAGGGTCCAGCTGTAGGTGCTGTGAGCCTGCAGAGCACACCCCCAGAGGCTCAGCACTCCCAAGCACCTCGCTCTGCCTAACTGATCATCTTTTTGCTGGAAGTGACATGAGGGCTGATCAGTGCTTCATTTGCCGTCATTTGAATTTCATAACACAGCCTTGAAACAAATCACCCTCCTCACACATCCAGCAAGGCAGAGGGAGTGCCAAAATAAGGTGTGGGAAAGCAGCTTCACAGCATCATTACACAGAGCACATCACCTTTGGGGGCCGCTTTGCATGCAACTACATCACACACCATAAAACAAATCAGTAATTCCCATCTCTAAGAAATGTATCTCTAATCTAACATTTACCTCAATAAAGGATAATACTGACTCTACACATCTGTGAAGTCAATGTGCTATAAATCACTATTAGAGCTTTCCCTTTTCAAAGAGAAAGAATATTTTATCTGTGAATTAACTTCAGAGAAATGCAGAGTTAATGGGTGAATCATGGTTATCTGTTAACTTCAAATAATTTCAAGTAGACAGGGATCCCTGAATATCTACAGTAAGGTAAAATTTGACATCATACGCTGTAGAGAGTCCTCCAATATTGACTGAAGGCTTGAAATACTTGTCTTTGAATAGAAAGGTGAGAAAGTTGATGAATTATCTGAAGTAAGATGTAATGCTCAACCTTGTTACAGGTTTTGAAGCTCTCTGAGTGCTGAGAAACAAACTTCTCTCTGCAGCCTCTTGCTCAGTTGAAATAACTGGAAGAAACTTAAACTAATTACCACAGGTGAGCTTGGATCTGTGCTCCAGGAGCACCATCCTGCCACTGCCCCCACTGCTCATGCGTTACACTTCACCTCCTCTGACACCCATGAGAGCTGCACTGGGCTCGCTGTCTTTGGATGATAGACTGGCAAAGCCACAGGGAACCCTGCGCTATTGGAACATTGTGGGCTGCAGTTAAAAGCTTTCCCAAATAGCAGCAGTGGCCTTCTCTTCAATGCCATTTAACAGCAAACTCCACAAAGCGTTCCCATGCAGTCTCCAGCATATGAAAATTCAGTATATAAATGACTATAAAATACCACCTGCTTCCTGTACGTCAGGCTAATACAGACACATCGTTTGAAAAGGCAAATTCATAGTCAGGTTTGACTCCGGTGTTTTGAAAGCTGTCACAGCACTGAAGGAAATAGCCAGACTCCCTGTTTTCTGGTTCATCACCTGTACCACCAAACCTGAGATATGCACACAAGAAGATATGGGGTGACAATACCAGGACAAATTATCCAACCTCTGCTTTGGAAAGAAAAGCACTATGTGACAAACACAGGTATTAAGGGCAACTTCCCATCTCCAGTAGCTTACAGGGCACAACACCAGGAGGAACAGCAAATAAACATTGCAGCATTACACAGCTCCAGTTCAGTGCCATCTGGAGCACAATGACAGCAATTTATTCTTGCAAAAATTATAAAGCATTAGACCTGTATATCAGAGTCAGGTCAGTTTCAGCACTACAACATTGCCTTGGGCAGCTTTCTTAGGGGAGGAGAGGAAAAAGCTGCTCTCGCCCAGTTTTTTACAGCTAGGGAAATGAAACAAGAAAGAGGGGGAGGAGAAAAAGATACACATTTTCACATTGTTCTGGTACACTGTAGGTGAAAAGGGTTGTGCAGAATTGGGCTGTGCTCCCAGGTGAGTCCTCTCTAAAGTCACAGGTAAGAACTAGCCATGCAATGAGGGTGAAAATACATTAAGAAATGTGGTCTTTAATGCATGAATAAATATGTCACTGAAAATATTTCTGATTTATACAGTAATTTCATTCTAACAAAAAATAACATCAAAGGCAGCAAAAGACCTTAGAAAATTCAAGTTTGTTCAGGACCCAAAGACTAAATGCAAAGATTTCCCCAGAGCCCTCACAACAGGCAGTAAATGCTAAATACATCCAAAATCCCATGTTTTGAGGATCAATTCTTGGGCTATAACTCCAGGCTCAGGACTCAACCTACTCCTTGTGGTGGAAAAGATGCATTTAGAGGACACAAGATGACACAAATCAGAATGTTTTCTTGACTCAGCAGGTTCAGCACCTTGCACTGTCTCAGACCATCCCTGTTCCCAAGGCCAAAGGCATGGGGGAGTTACTGCTCAGAGATTTTCCTCTGTATGGATGTCCCATGTTTGCACAGCAAATGTCTCCTTCCTCCCTCTGGCACAGCCTTGTAGCAATGATCTTTGCCTTCACCTTTTGTCACTTTAGTATCTTTTCCACATTTCCTCCTTTGACACACAGTCATTTCTAGTGCAGACACAGTGATACCAACAGAACAAAACACGCACAAAACCAGCATAGAGACACTTAAGAGAATTTCACATGCACACTGCTGCATGGATCTATTTGGTGATTTATGATAACCACATTTCATAAGTGATGATCATTTACCTCATTCTGTTGTCATTTTCCTTCAGAACACACTGCACATACTCATTCCTGTGTTTTCTTGCTTCAGTATTCATCACAGGCAACGATTTTACCAGGCGTTTGTCAAGGTACCTGACCTGAAAGACAATATTTCTGTAAGCTGCCATGATATAAAACCTGAGAACCTCAGAAAAAATTAATGTACAGTCTCTGCAGGGTACTCTTCATATTACAGATACAGATCTCAGTTACAGAGAGCTTAGGGGTGGATTGAATTTCACTGAACACTACCAGGTAAGAGATTTAGACACCTACCCCAAGCCAGTCAGGAAAGCTGCTGCAAAAGCTAATAAAGGGAATGTTCTTCTAAAGGTCACTTAATTACATTCCAAAATGCCTAACAGAGGTGAGATGCACTACCTGCTGGGGGTCAACAGTCTCTCTTTAGACCCACATGCAAGTTTATGCTTCATGCCTTATTTCTACATATTTAGACTGCAATCCCTCACCTATTTTTGGATATCTGAGCAGATTTTCCACGTTTGAAGCACATGATCATTCTTCCTTCTTCCAGGAAGGGCTTCAGCTGTATGCAGGGTACAGGAAAGGAAGGTACTCATCCCAAGCCAGCTTAGGAAGTTTTCCATTAAAGCCCTTACGTTGAAAAATCACAGTCAAGAAAGAAAATTCCAAGGCATGACTTGCAGTTTTAAATAATTCCACTTTTTCTACTGGCTAAATGGGTACCTTGGCCAGTTAGCAGATGTGCAGATGTCAGCCTGACTACTACCCAGCTGTTCTGGGGTGTGTCAGCAGCAGGCAGGATGCCAGGACGCTCAGTGTTGACACTCTGTGTGTGTGACAGCTTTGAGGATGAGATGTCAGCTAGGGAGGGAGACACCGTGCACATCTGTTCATCAACACTGAACAACAGGAAGCCTCTGAAGTGATGGAGCTTGTGAATAACCAGAGAGCACGACACAAACCTGTTCTGGATGTCCCAGCTCTAATCAGACCCACAAGGTTTGGCACCAGGACCAGTAAAAAAGAATCCAAATCACAGAAAAGTTCCTGCAAAGTATTTAATGACATTTTGGAGCTTTTTCTGACTTAGTCCTCTTCAGTAGTACAGCATCATCCTCAGCCAGAGTCTGTTGATAACTGTACTGTTAAAAAGTTTACTAGTTGTTTTCTTCCTACTAAATCACATGCCTCCCTGCCCTTCTTTTCTTCCTCACTTATTTTCCTTTGTGATACTTTTTCAGTGTTAGAACACTTCAAATTTGCCTAACAAACTTTACCTTCCTCCTATTCTTTTTCTAGAAACTTTTCTGCCCTTATTAATCCCACGTAACAATGAAACAATGACATGCTTCAAACTTTGTAAAGGGAATTTGAAGCATTCTGAACAGCTCATAAAATTTAATTCAATTGTGCACCTAAAATCTTGAACTTAGGGTACCCTCAGCAACCACAGTTGTTAAATATCACAGAATCGCGGAATCGTTTGGGTAGGAAGGGACCTTAAAGACCATTCTATCCCACCTGCTGCCATGGACAGGGCCACCTCCACCAGCCCGGGTAGCTCCAAGCCCCATCCAACCCGGCCTTGGACACTCCCGAGGATCCAGGGGCAGCCACAGCTTCTCTGCCCAACCTGTGCCAGGGCCTGCTCACCCTCCCAGGGAAGGATTCCTTCCCAATATCTAATCTAAACCTTCCCTCAGGTTTGAATCCATTATATTTTCCTA
>JAWWMO010000175.1:4049839-4064542 GCA_035047845.1 Dendrocincla fuliginosa | reverse complement strand
CACCCTCCCAGGGAAGGATTCCTTCCCAATATCTAATCTAAACCTTCCCTCAGGTTTGAATCCATTATATTTTCCTAGGAAGTAAAAGCTTAGTTACTATCAGACCATATAGCTAGAAAAAGGATAGGCTGAGGGACATTTGTGGAGCAAGGTATTCGTATTTATTTGTCCATCTTATGGACATGCATCTAAAAGTAACATGGGGGATTTGAACCATCTGCTAGCAGCAAGTATTTGGACAAGAAAATGTTTTTCCCCCACCGTATCTCACTATTTGCACACCTTTCCTTGGCCTTTTCCTCTTAACCAGCCTGCAGCCTGAAGTGTAAGGCTAAAATTGGCACTACTTTCCAGACATTTTCAGGGGCTCTAATCCAATTTGGCAGCATATGTGAAATCTTCGTGTCAGTTCCCAAGGAAACCCTGCCTCCTGCTCTTCAGAGGACCTCTCCTGAAAGTTTGGGCTTCATTGCTCCAAGGTAACTCAGGTGCTGAAGGGGGAGGGAGGAAGAGAGACCAGACATAAGCTCACACTTCCCTAGCACTGGGCAGGTTAGGGGGCCCTGAGGTGTGAAGGGTTTGACTGCAGGTTTTAACTAACTGCAGGCAAGTGAAGGTGTCATGGACCTACTGCACAGAAAGGTGCTCTTCCAGGCTGGTTTCTTTCATAGAAATGAAGATCAGACAAGAAAGGTCTCAAAAACAGATAAGGAGGGTTACACAGTCTCCCATGAGAAACCTAAAGGAATATTGTGTTCATACTTTGTGGTATGGAGTCATGTAAAGTGTGACTCAAGTCATTTAATCTTGCTTTTGTAACAGTCAGCAATACAGTGGTTGGTAACCGGATGAGGTTTTATTAAATATATGTAGTGGAAAATTAAGTCTTTGATTTCCTTACGTACATATATTTCTTAAGTTTCTTAATTTAAAGTTCTTCCATTTTTAATGGAAGAACATTTTCAGCGTTCCCTCCTCCCTTACACATTGAATTTTTTATCAGGTAAAGCCAGTGACATGTAGATGAGTGAAATTGGTGTGCTGCTCAGGAAGAATATCTAACCTGAAATATCTTTTCAGAGAGCTTAAGAAGTGTCTTGGAATTGATTGATTTGAATACACACTTCACAAACTCTTAGATTGCCTTTTTATCTCCCATCCACACTGCGCAAGCTACAAACATCTCCAGACACTCTGGCATTTTCTTAGACCCCAATGATAACGCGCATGTACCACGAAGAAACAGCTGCCATTCCAGCATTCCACTTTCATTCCACGTGCTCTGGAACATCAAGAGTTAAAAAATCAGGATTCAGAAGACTCTTATAAAAAGGTCAGGTCTGTGCTTTTTCCTGAGCTGTGGTGGAAGCTGAAGCTTAGCGAGGTGTGCCCCCCAAGAAACGGCTCAGTCCCTATGTTCAGTATTAACTGGAAATTTGGAGTGTGTCAGCCAATTTCAGTTGTTTTAACAGGATTCTGGGAACAAACTAATATTTGAAGAATCCACACCAAAGCTGTGTAGTGTTTTAAAACCAAGGACATGCTAAAGATAGCCTGAAGTAATTAGGAAACTAGTATGTTCTGTGGCCTTTACTGTGGGCTAGGATTAAAGTATTAATCTAGTTCTGGGCTGGCTGGCTGGGACATGAGTCACTTTTACATTTGGTACTTAGGATAGATTTCCCAATGATGTCTGCAACATGCCCATATTACACCACACATAGCAGGTAAACAATTTATTCTTCATAGCTGGCTGTCACACTGCTGCAATTGTAACGAGATAGAGATCCATTTACTAAATGGAGGGTGTGAGAGAAGGAATACAAACTTTGATAATGTAAATGTTGAGGGTGACATTGGAATACTGATAACTTCACAAATCTAGAGGTGTAGGAGCAGTATTTACCAAAACCAGAACCTTACACATGCTGGGTTTTGTCTCTGTTTTCTGGTGTAAATCTGTGGGAAATAGCTGAGTAAAACTCTCCACTTTACTCAGTGCCCCTCAGTATAAAAAGAAGGAAAAGCAATAAATAAGGAACAAGACCTTTTGTAGAAAGTTTGTGCAGCTTCCTGAAGAAGGATGATACACTGACAGCTATTAGATCTACTACCCTAAACACAGCCACCAGCTCCAGAACCCTACACAAGTCTGCTGACCAGAAACTAGAAAGAAGCATCAGGAAAGGATCACTTCATATTTGCCCCACCTCTTATACTGTTTATTTAAGGCTCTTCCGAAGATACAGAGCCTCAATTAAAGCAAATACACCCAGCTCTGTACAGCTTGGAGGAAAGAAAATCTCCACTGCCTTCTGGTCTCCTCCCTTCTGTGTATGTTGCATTCACTTTAAAAGTGCAAAGGAAAAATGTATCTAAGAGTAGGTGATGTGAATTAAATCCCATCATATCATGACAAGTCTAATTCTTTTTCAGATCAAAGCTATCACATATGTGCACAGAAAAGGCACCCCTGGCATTTACTTGGATATATTCAAATTTTCCAGGAGTATTTTCTCTGAGAGATACATTATGATTAAGCTAATCAGAATACATTGCAATAATAAGAAATCTTAGTCCTATACAGCAACCACAACTTTTCCAAGCATTTTCAAGCTCTTTCCCACGAGCTGTTTTTGATGACGGCCTAGTGCATGAGGGAAGTGGCCCACCTGAAGAGCGAGTTTCCCCCCAGATAATGTCTATGAAAACTGTATTGGCTTTAGGTGATTCCCCCTTTTGAAACAGGCAAGACAAGCTGTCTCCTTTCCCAGCTGGGAGCTGAGTCCCAGCAGAGCTCTATCATGCAGTGTGACTATTTTTAGGCCAACAATGAATCACCAGCAGGAGGACAAGACAAAATGCTGAAGCACATGTTCCAGGTAGCTGAACTATAAAACAATTTCTATTCAGTACTTTCGTTATTTCTGGAAGAAATGAACCACATAAGCAGCAGGTGCATATGCTAATAGAATGACTACATGTTTTAATTAAGCCACATTTCCCTACAGAGTAATTACATATGTTGTTTACTCTGCTTTTAAGAAGACCATTAAAAAAACCTGCAATCACGTTCATTCCCTGGCTAAAAATAAAAGATCTCAAGAACTTAAAACATGGAAAAGAAGTAGTGAATACACTTAGTAGATCCCAATAAAAACTTGCTACACACAATTCTGTATAGGAGATTCTATACCAGATGGTGTTATCTGAACTCCTCTCAAAAACTGATTCTACTGAGTGTAATGTGTGATGAGATATTTCACATTGACTGCCATGGCAGTAAGAAAACTAAGAGTTTAAAGGTTTAGATTAGATATTAGGAAAAAATGTCTTCATAGAAAGACTTGCAAAGCAGTGGAAGACACTGCCCAGGGCAGTGATGGAGTCCCCATCTCTGGAAGTGTTTAAAAAAACCTGTGGATGTGGCACCTGGGGACATGGGTAATTGGTGGTGCTGGTTGGTGGCTGGACTTGATGACCTTGAAGGTCTTCTCTAACATTAACAATTCTATGATTCTAATCTAAGCCAGTAGATACTGAAAAGTGCCATTTGAATCAGAGACTACAGAGCCTAAAGGAGAAGATAAATTTAGTCAACTTTCTAAGCTTAAGACACAAATACAGAATTTGCCCCAGTTACAAGGGAGATCTCATACCAGACTTGCTGCTACACAAGTGGCTTCAGTCCTGTCCAGTTCCACCCAGCTGCAGCTGCTGTTGCCCTTATGCAGCCATACATCCAGTATAATGCACTAGTGAGGCCCTGGCACAGGTTGGGCAGAGAAGCTGTGGCCGCCCCTGGATCCCTGAGAGTGTCCAAGGCCGGGTTGGATGGGGCTTGGAGCACCCTGGGCTGGTGGAAGGTGTCCCTGCCCATGGCAGGGGGTGGAATGAGAAGGTCTTCAACCCCTTCAACCCAAACCATTCTGGGATTCTATGATTTTCTGCTGTGAAAAACCCATTACTCTATGGACAATATTAAAGTTAATATTACAGCACTGAAGACAATAATGCAATGAAAGAACACTTGCTATTCTTTAGGTATATTCACAGATTTATCCCTGGGCTTGGCCTATTCCCTCCAGCTGAGGACTGAATTTCAGGGTGAATGAGTCAATTCCCAGGCAGTAGAAACCCTGAGACCTGCAGGGGATTTAGCCAACTATAACACTGACATCTAGAAATACAGACACAGAAACAGCCAGATTCAAACCCACTGAGTGCAGATGCAAGTCCACTAAGAGCTCCTCTCCAAACTGTGCTCAGATGGTGCTTCTGATCCTCCTCCGAAGGACACAACATCCTCTTGGCATGAGAGACTGCTGTAAATTCCACTTTTGAAAAAGAAACTTGTCTCATGCTTAGAGAGAATAACACACACGAAGTGATGTCGAACAGAAGGAATTTTAGGCGGCTTTTTTTCAATCCTGATTTGTGCAAAATATACAAATCCAGGTTCTATCACATCTTAATGTAACTCCCCTAGGGAGCCATATTTCCCAGAAAATAAAGATGGGAAATCATACTGTATTTCAGAAGAGATGTGTCAAGTGCATGTCACAAAGCTATTAAATTGAAAAATGGAGCTCACAGAAGAATCTGAGGATGTTTTCAAGAGCTAAAAGCCACATTTTCACTTGCTTCACTTGCACAGGCATAACTTTCTTAAAATATTTCAATAAGGATTTTATTTTTTCAAGATTCTCTGTCCATTGTCCATGTGAGATTTGTGATTTTCTGTCAGTGTAGCACTTCTGAAAAAGCTATTTCAGCAACTTTCTCAGAAATGAGGAGTATGTATAAATCAAGGTGTGTAAAGAACAGATAGTAAATGCAACTTACAGGCCAGATGCCAGGCTGCCTGTAAGCTTAAAAATAAAATAAATAGTATTTTCAAAACACTTAGTTTGTCTTGAAACAGGCAGAGATCAGGAAAACAGACTGCACAGTGGTTTGGGCTTTTTCTCCCTTAAAGCAAAAGTTTGATTTTAGAAGCACACTTATGAATCCAACTTACCCCGTGACTTTCCCAGTTCCTCAAACCAGCAAAATAGCCAATAAAAATCCTCCACCCATCTCAAGAGAGAATAATTATTAATTATATTGGCAGGAATTGGCACAATGGTAATTTTGCCAATATTAATAGGAGCCATGGTAGATTCTTTCTGTACCTACACAAATGTCAGTGCATTTGAAATCTGTTTTTCCTTCCTAGTTTTGTTGCACATGTTGCTGTTGTTTGTAGTTTACTTGCTCTGTTTAAATCTAAACCCTGAACATTCAAAATGCAGGAGGCATTAATACCAAACCTACTGAAATCAAAATGAACTCCAAAGGAGCCTTTCAGTCCATGGAGCGTAAAAACGAAGGCCAGGGTGGAAAAATGGACACTGGAAAATACTGCTGTTTAGAAAGACCTTAACAACCACAATATAGTATTCAAAACAGAGCTAAACAGAAATACACTACTTAGAGAGAATAGCCATGAGCAAATACCTGTGGTCCAGCTGTGTAAGAGGTGGAATAGGAGTTTTTGAGAAGAGTATTACTTTGAGGTTTATCACATTGTCAGTACACTTCATGCAAAGTTGCTTAAATGTTATCTCATATTTCCCTTTTTGCCTCTTCTTTTTCTATTTATTATTTTTACAGATAACTTCATGTTGTTCAGATAGATTTTTATAAAAGAAGCCATTCTCATATTTCATGACCAACACTGACTATAAGAAGACACATTACAATAATCAAGAGGAAATCAGGTACAGTTTGTCCCCTCTGACCACACAGAATTTCTCAGCAGGTAATGAATTTTGCCTACCATCAATTATTGTTCTTCATTAGCTCTACAGTCTCATTATATAGAAGATTTAATAGATTTACTACAAAAACTCCTTTTGTCTTTCTCAGCTCAAGTGGGGACAGCTACATGGCTAAATCACTCATCCTTGGCACGGCCTCATTTTGCTCTGAGGTAGGTAAGTGGAAAACAGAGCAACACAGACCTTCAATTCTAGCTGAAATGAGTTTATTCTCAGAAATGTGATTTCCCTTGAAATGGGAAATATGGACACAATGACTGTGCACTTTTGTTTCTTCTTTCATATTTAGCCTCCCAGAGCAACAGCATTAATTCTCAAGGGGATTTAGCAAGATGACATTTGAGAAATTATGACACTAACTTTTTCCTTCCTAAGCTGAGAAAAAATTGTATGAGAAAATTAAGAATGTAAAAGCTGGATTTTTGACAAATTTTGAGAAACTGCAGAATTTTTTGTCCTTGAAAAAAACAGTGTCCATTTCAAATAACTAAGACATTGAAGAATATGCTAGTAAAAGGGAGTTTAAGCCTTTATTATGGAAGAATTCTCAACATACTACTGTCTTAATATACACATATGATGAGAAATAAGAAATAAATATAAACTGACTTCAAAATATTAAATTACTGGGAAAAAAAAGAAAGAAAAAAACAGAACAGTGCAGTGCGTCCTGGAATGTGCACCTGAAGTACTATTTGGTCAGAAAATGCTTCTTTGTTACCTAATATCCTGACTTCATAAGATTAACAGTTTTGCTTCCAGAACAAAAAATAAATTGTACATCTGATAGAATTCACGATGTAGTTGTTGTGGAAAAAACCACCAAATTCAATCTTTTTCTTTTTCTTTCCCTCTCCTGGTATTTACTTGGAATACATTTCTGACAAATTTAGTAGCTAATTCTCCTGCTCTTGTTTCTTACTAAGTCATTTAAACATTGCAAGCTGATAAATATTATTGTACATGCTGGTGAAAATATTCAGAATTTGAGTGTTGCATTGCTCATTAGAAAACTCACTGTATGCAGATCAGGCTTTTATGACCCCCCAAGTTCAGATTTACAAAGTCCAGTGATGGCACTAAGAAATCTACAGGCTTGCTGATGGTAGATTTTTACTTCATGAAACACAATTTCTTCCTCTTGCCATTTGGATGACATGTAATATACTGTATATTTATTTTTGCTGGAAAAAAAAGTAGTTCCTTGAAGTACATAGGGTTTGTCATACCAACCTCCTGCATTTTTCCAGCAATCATATTTTGAGAGCATTATCTGTGCTAAAATAACAGTCAGAATTTATTGGGGGAAGAAGGTTTGAAAATCCTTTCTAAAAGAAGTAGATATATTCCAGTTGAAGACCTCTAGTGTTACTCAGATTTTCAGAATCAGACAGAAGCAATTTCATTTATTGAGTGTTTTTTCTGTGTTTTGCAGCAGGATAACATCAAAACCAGAACAAAACTGATTTATAAGGTAATCCACGTGGAAACAAAGTGCTTTTAGAAATCTGATTTTCCGATGTCTGTCCAGGTAAATTTTGATACCCCAAGACACATCAGTAAGAACTGATTGCTGTGGTACATGGCAATATTTGATGATAAACATCTACCACAGGGACTGTGCAGCTTCTTCTGGCTGACTTTTATGTGCATGCCCAGTTTTTTAACTCTGCAAGGAAACCCAGAGTGAGGAAAAACTCATCTGAGAATATTTTGTCCATCATAAGGGTTGAAAACAAATTATCTGAACAAACCTTTGAAGTGTGTGTTGGGGAAGATAAACAATTATTAACAGATGGAGATCTGGAGGGATTGTCCAGCAAGCCCTGGGCAGTAGATACTCCCTTTGAGAAGACAGGAGCCTGCCACGAGAAATTAATTTGAAGACCAGGACTGTTTCCAGCTATCTATTTGTATTACCCCTGTCTTCCCTTGCAAGATATGGAAGGACTTTTACGAGATGTTGCAAGACCTGCAGAAACCCTTTGTTCCCCCCAGGTGGTCCTGGTGTGGAGAAATGCTTACCCATATGTTGAAATATCGTGACTGGATTGCCTAAGTCCTACTTAACATAGCTTGTCCCCCTCATTAACATGTCCTACCTCCTCATTAACATACCCCGTTCCTCGGTTCTATATATCGTAGCGTGAGTGATCAATAAAATGTCTCAGTTTCTGCCCCCAAACTGGGAATGTCTAGATTATTGACTGATCAACAAGTGTGGTCTAGCAGAAACATGACTGAGGTTACCTTTAGCAATTTTACTAAATTCTACATTTAGAGCAGGTCGCTGAAAACAATTAACAGTGTTCTGCTGGACAAGCTACTGTGGGCAGAAAGGATGCCCTTCCAACATAACTCTCATGAACAGGGAATGGTGAAAGCTAGGTCCTTTCATGAGCATTCTGGGAACTGCAACAAACACAAGGAGAACAGAAAATGTAAGATCCAGGGAACAAAAGCCATTGTCGTACCTCTTTCATGTATCCCCCAGTGCACCTGAAGCTGTAAGTTCTTGAACATCAGTGGCTGCATCTTCCCCATAGGTGCTTGTGGAATCTTAAATCTGCATGATTAGGACAGAAGAGGTAAAAAACATTTCCTCAACCTTTGCTCTGCACTTAGCATGTCCTTATCAGAGGAGTGGACAGGTTCTGTATGACCCATTCCATTCTGAAGAATCAGCATACAGGACACAACACTCTCAACTCAGTAGCCATATGAGAGGCATTCAGCCACTGAATCACAGAACACTTTGGGTTGGAAGGGACCTTAAAGGCCATCTAGTTCCAAGCCCCCTGCCATGGGCAGGAACACCTCCCACCAGTCCATATTTCTTCCCAATATCCAATCTAAACCTACTCTCTCTCAGTGGGAAGCCATTCTCCCTTGTCCTGTCACTCCAGACCCTTAAAATCTCTCCATCTTCCCTGCAGGCTCCCTTCAGGAAGTTGAAGGCCACTATTAGGTCACCCCAAGCCTTCCCTTCTCCAGGCTTACAGGCAACTGCAGGTTTACTCTACAGATGAGAGGCTGACAAACTCAGCAGGTCAGACTGTGCCTTATACGATGTCCTCAGGTGAAACCTCTTCTGCTGCTTGTCAGGGAACACAGACTGCTCAGTTAGATTGAGCATCTCACTTTGAAATGGCTGGAATTGAGTGGGATAAATTCACTTACAGTGTTAGGGCAGGGGGTCAGTTTCATCCAAAAGCTGCACTAGTAGCTTGTAAATGCAGTCTATGAGAAGATTAGAGAGGGAGTCCAGGAGGAGGAACAGAGAAGCGCAGTGGATCACCAGAAGCATCAGAGGAGCAGCCAAGAGATGATGTGAAGTTCCAACCATAACTTGGGGAAGCAGATGTGCCTGTGAAGATTTACTTATTTTTTCTCTCCACCCCAGTGTCTCAGGATGGGAGCTGTAACACTGCATCCTCCTTTGGCAGCAGTGCTGAAGGGCTGGGGAGCAGCTGCAGTGACACGGGGCTCAGGAGGATGCAGCTGGCAGTGAACTGGAAGGGCTGCACTGCCAGTACCCAAGACTGGGAGTGGAGGAAGCGTTGGAAAAGGCTTGCACAAGAGGCCACTGTAACCCATGGTTGAGCTAAAGGAAACGCTTTTCCACAATGCTGAGAAATTAGACACTGTAGCAATCAGACCCCTTGGAGCATTAACTGAGACCAAGATTCATCTCTAATTTAATAACAGTTTAAACAAGTCATCCAGACTCTTACTAAAAGTGATGGGAAGTGATAAATACCGCCAGAGGTGACTGAGCCCACCAATTTTAGATAATTACCTTAGGACGATATAAGCCATCCTCAGGAGATGCCTATTCTTTTCTATTGATTATTGAACGAGGCTGGAGCACTTGCCAAGGCCAGCTGTTAGGGGATAATTAGGTTAGGTGAGACTGAACAAGCAATTACAGAAAACAAACTAGAAATTTGTTTAGTTTAGGAATTGGTCCCCAAGTATTTTCAGAGATGTAGGAAGTATCGACAAAAATATACCAAACGGAGATTTCTTCTTGCTGAAATAACCTCCATATTTTATTTTTGCCTTGCAGAAAAGCAGAAGCAAGGTCACCAGAAAGGCTTGCCTGCATCTTTCTGAAAAAGATACAGAAACTTGGTGGGAGAGGAAATGTGAATATGTGTATGCACAAGCACACAGCTCCAGGGTGTGTTTGAAGCACTTTTGCAGGGCCCTCCATATTGCTCTCTCTTTTTTTCACAGTCTGCACTCACAATCTGCAATCTGTATTTTTTTAATTATTCAGAGATTGTATAAGGAAAAAAAGTAATAATGGGTGCAAGGTGGTTAACAAGCAATTTATGATGCTGTTCTGTCATGGATATATGCAACTAGTCAACAAACATTCAGGCATTGCTATTTTTAAAGCTTCAAGTGGCCAGAGGGTGGAGGAAAGTGATTCTCTCCCTCTACTTTGCCCTTGTGTGACCCCCCATGCAGAGCTGCCTCAGCTTTGGGGTCTCCAGCACAAGAAGGTTGTGGAGCTGCTGGAGTGTCCAGACGAGGCCATGGAGATGCTCCAAGGTCTGGAGCCCCTCTGCTCCGGAGCCAGAGCTCCGGGAGAGCTGAGGGGGTCACCTGCAGAAGAGAAGGCTCCAGGGAGACCTGAGAGCCCCTTCCAGTGCCTAAAGGGGCTGCAGGAGAGCTGGAGAGGGACTTGGGGCAGGGGATGGAAGGACAGGACAAGAGGGAATGATTTTAAGCTGACAGAGGGCAGTTTTGGAGTAGATGTTAGGAAGAAAATGTTCCCTGGGAGGGTGGGCAGGTCCTGGCACAGGTTGCCCACAGAAGCTGAGGATGCCTCATCCCTGGAAGTGTCCAGGACAGGTTAGATGGGGCTTGGAGCAACCTGGGCTAGTGGAAGGTGTCCCTGCTCATGGCACAGGGTTGGAATGAGATGATCTTTAAGGTCTTTTGCAGGCCAAACCATTCTGTGATTCCGTAATTCTATCATTATGTTATGGTAGAAGGTTTACATTCTCGACAGAGGAGTTTTCTGGGAGAGAAGGGCAGGCCCTTCTATTTGCAGTAACAACGAGCACAAGAAAAGAGTAGAAATATAAAATTACCATGTCCATGGACTTAGCACAATGAAACAAATAAATGTGATTTCATTTCTGAAATTCAACTCTGTCCCACCTATGTTTACCTTCACACACACATGCACATACTTGGACATTCCCTGCACAGGTCCTGCAGCAGTTACAACCTAAACAATTCGGTCACAGAATTGCCACTAAATGCCAGAAAGGTGATCTTAAGATGTCACCCTGTCCAGATCCCTGCCTGAAGGTGTCCTCCACCCTCTCCACCTTCTCTAATCAGCTCACTACTGTGGGTTACCATTCCCAACCTCATTGGTTTCCCCATTACCAAACTCTCCTGCTGCAATTCAACCCAACACTTGGTGTCTTGTCTGCAAGGAAGGTGCAGAACACTTTGTTACCTTCTGGGGGGAGAGAGAAGTGCCAGTGCAGAGAATTTCTTTGTCTTCATTAATAAAAGCACAGTATCATATCTTGGGTACCTAATGTCAGAACTGTAAAAACTGATATGTATGAAAAACATACATATATGTATGTTCTTACATATGTAAGAACTGGTATCCATACAGATAATATTATTATCATAGTATTGATTAAATCTGAGTTGTCTGTGTAATTGATAAATGTTAACAATGTACAGTCTGTAAACAAAAGCCTGTATAACTTGTTTAGGGGTTTTTTTAATTCAAATTTCAGATAATTGTGTTCTCAATCTCCCCAGCTCTTCCTTAAGTATTTACAATGAAGCTGATGGCCCTGAGAGATGCTCAGTTTTTAATTCAGAGTGAAAGAATTGCTTGTTACAAACAACTGCCCGACCAAGCCAATTACATGTCAGACTTACCACCCCAGTAGACCCCAGTCTACAGCACTGGGGTTTTCCTACATTCTTCAGCCAAGGCTTGTACTAGGATTATGGGTATGTCTGTACCTCTGTGTGTTGGCCTTGATTAATTAACCCACAATTTCAGTTGTGAAGGTCAGCTTGAGCAGTAAGTTTTCCTAAAGTGTGGTCTAGAAATGCCACATGGAACCATTACGAGCAATCTGTTTTGCTCTCTCACCTTGTGCTCACTTTGCACCACAGGTAATCACTTTCTGCTTTTGTCAGACAGCTGTGCCCTGAAATTCTGACCCTTACCTGCTACTGCAAATTCATCTTCCACAATACATCTTCTAATACATAAGCAATGTAAAATGTTTCTAGTTTTGTTGGACCCTGTTACAAACATGGGGGACCAGGTATTATGCTCAGGAAACCAAAACAACTAAAATGGGAAGACTTGTTGTGCAAGAGACAAAAGAAAAGCAAGGAAAAAGGCAAACCTAAGGAATCAATCATGTATTAAAGATCTATTCAACCAAACATGGCAGCACTCCAGCAACACACAGTAGTTTGAGCAGAACTTTAAACATGGGAGTTGTCAAACTGAAGTCAAGACCTTAAATGATTTTCTGGACATAGAACTAAATGAAATAGATGCACTATTTCATTTAAAAACAGATTTGTTCCATAAGGCCTTCCTCTGAAATATCCTAGATCAGAAGTCTGTAGAAGCAGCATTGATTTTCCTATCAATGAACACCAAGTGGGAAAATATGCAGTGAGATGAAAGGACTAGTCCAAATGATTCATGAGTTATGCAGTGATTTTGGTGATTTATAAACTGCTTCACTGTTTTTTCTGGAGTGACTTTGTTCCAAGTGCTTCCTGCAGGCCACACGGCTGGTATGAACATGATAAAAATGATTTCAGTCTAAATCATGAATAAACTGGCAGAAGTAATGCCTGAGAACAGAAAACATTATTGTTTCATCAACAAACTTCCTCCCATACTTTAATATCCTTCTTTAATTTTCCTCCCTGCTTCCATACAGCAGGTACTCCTCATTCCTCGATGCTGAGCGCAGCAGACGACGGGCTGACAGTGTTCACCCTCTGAAAACCCCATTAAAAAGGCATTAAGGCTGTGACACAGAACAATAAAAGCAGCAGAGGGCTCAGTTCCTGGAGAAATGTACCATATGTGCTCTCCCACTTAGGCAGCACAACAGATCATGCAGCTGGGGTGCCAGATTATGCTAAGGTGTTGGAAAGTGTAGATAGGGGAGGATAGACTGGGAAGCCCAGAGGTTAAAACAAGGATTATTCATATATTTACTATTATTATGCATCAGGTGGATGAATAAAGAAGGATAACCTGTGATCTATTTAGATTAAAAATATAAAGCTTGCGTTTTTTCATATTCAAATTACATATATAGCAAGACATGTTTACCCCTATTATTTCACTGAGGAATATGGGGTTTTTGTTCTGATTTCCCTGTTTCTACCTCCCTGCCTACCATTTATTCATTTCCCTAAGAAGAGTATATATACAACAAAGCACACAACTGCCAGCACAGGTTTTGGTGAAGGGAGAGGAACTTTAGTGGACACTGACTCTTCAGATGCTGATTGACCTGTTTTAAAAGCTGCATCACTCTGGAAAGTGCAAACACCCACATTTTCCATCAAAATTCTGCCTTCCTGTGGTCTGCTTCCTGAGACAGCAGAAAGCAGCTTGTGACTGTGTTTTCAGCACACTTTTGTGAACAACTAATCAGTAATCCGGGCTCTAATGGTCACAGTCTGAATTTCTCCTCCTTTCAGGGAAATAGTTTGCAAAGTTGAAAAAATATATATTATAAATAAACCCTGCAATGAAGACAGTTCCCCCTTTGGTCACTGAATTGGTTTTAATCTACTTTTTAATCTTAAGAAATAGCTAAAGACATCAGAAAGGGATTGTCAAGGCTTCTCATCTGGTCCTGATGTGTGCAAGGAGTGCTCAACTCCAAATGAAACAAATGGTCCAGAGCTGACTTACTGAAGGAGCAGTAGGTGGAGCTCAAAAGCACCACAAAAAGTCATTGCCACTGACGTCAGTGGGCTTCCAGTAGGACATTAGAAAACCTCAGCTCAGAAAACAGGGAAGGAAAGAGCCTTAAGTCTCAAGACAGAGCTCAGGAGGAAAAGCCACAAACCCTAGCAGTGACAGTAAACCAAGCAGCCTCACTGCATCAAGGTCCTGTTTAAATTATCTATCACTGCTTTCCATGTGCATGGAGAAGCCTGAGGCCGGCATTTTCTAACTGCCAACATTTTGTCCTAATAAATGCTTTTAAAATATGCCCTAACTTTATAAAATAATAGACCAGGAACATTTTAAAAATATACAGTGTGTGGATCGATTTGTACTTGTCACATTAACTGATGTAAATTACAGACCCATGGTTTTGTAAGAGAAAAATTACCACCCCTCTCAGAGTACATTTCATCTTTAGGTTTCAAAATGTTCAAAAGAAGAGGGTAAATGGGTACGGCACAAAGGCAGAGCAGAGCTCCACAAAGGGAAAATGCTGCAGAGGCGCCAGAGCCAGCAGGGATGGTGCTGATGCCATGGCCTGGCACAGGGCTGCTGGGAGCTGCCCAGCCTGCCCTGCCCCACCAGCAAACAGGCACCTGAGCTTGTGCCCACCCAGCAGATGCCCATCCCTGCCCAGCCCAGGGTGCCTGCAGGGGCTCCCACTGGCACATGGCACTTCCCAGTGAGCTGGAGAAAGCTGGAGGGAAATTTCTCCCAAGGGCATGTAGTGATAGAACAGGGGAAGTGGTCTTGAGCTGAAGAAGGACAGATTTAGATGGGATGCTGGGAAGGAATCCTTCCTTGTGAGGGTGGACAGGCCCTGGCACAGGTTGGGCAGAGAAGCTGTGGCTGCCCCTGGATTCCTGGAAGTGTCCAAGGCCAGGTTGGACG
>JAWWMO010000175.1:4036503-4049506 GCA_035047845.1 Dendrocincla fuliginosa | reverse complement strand
CAGGCCCTGGCACAGGTTGGGCAGAGAAGCTGTGGCTGCCCCTGGATTCCTGGAAGTGTCCAAGGCCAGGTTGGACGTGGTTTGGAGAAACCTGGGCTAGGGGAAGGTGTCCCTGCCCATGGCAGGAGGTGGAATGAGATGGTCGTGAATACCCTTCCAACCCAAACTGTTCCATGAGTCCATGAGTCTATAAACTGAGAACTGCTGTGATTTCTCTAAGGCTTCACAGCAGGGCAGTAACTCAGGTCATTTGTAAAATGCCAAGAGGAAAACAACAAGATGACTCAGTGAACTAAAAAGTATGAGCTAGAAGAAAAGACTGAAGATTATGGGATTTTTTTAAATTTAATATGTTGTGAACCCTTCACGATATCAATTTTCAATCATGCAAAAGATTGCTGTCAAGGGAAAGGGGTAAAACTGCTCTCCACAGAATAGGAAAAAAAGGGTTAAACTGCGGCAAGGGAAGTTTGTTTAGACATTAGGGAAATCTTTCTACCTGTCAAGGTAGTTCAGCACGGAAATCAATTGCCAAGGGAGAGTGAAATCTCAGTCACAGGAGGCTTTAAGAACAGGCCATCTAATTAACTGTCAGGCATGGCTTAGATCTAATTGCTCCTGCTGGGGCAGGGGGCTGAGCTACCTGACTTCCTGAGGTGCCATCCAGCTTTACCTGCATTGATCAGAGGATCTCCAGAGCATCAGAATAATCTACATCCCTCATCAATTATATATATATAGAATATAAGAAACCCATACAAACCTAAAAGTTAATTACAGATGTTTAAGACATCTAATGCTCTGCTGCTGCTATCTTTATAAGCATAGAATTAAATCCATACTATTACCTCAGTGATAACACTGTGCTGTCAGCATTCTGTGCCTCTGGATATGTGAGTCTCACACTGCACTGCATGGCACATACTTATTTTTGATATTCCACACAATTACCATGTTCAAGCCTTCCTTACACAGTGTGTCTTGACCATATTTTGGTGAACATTCCAGCAGGACTGGAGTGTTGGACATGCACATTGTCCATGTATGCATAGGCAACTGCATCAAAGCACAGAGGGAAAAAAAGAGGTTGGAAGACAGTCCCTTGTGGCATTCCTTCTGCTAGTCACACATAGAAACCATCCAGCAATGCTATAGTATCTCAGAGAGGTAAGTCCTGGCCTAGGACTCCTGTAGAACTTCAGCCTTGTTTCCCAATGGCAGATTGAAAGGAATATTGTTGCAGGATACTTATTCCACTCTTGCACTGTTCCACATAGATGACAAATTCAAATTCATGCAATTGAGACTAATTTGACACGTTCTCTTTCTCTTCTCCATCTGTAATTAGAATCATTGTCATGCTGATACATTCCACTGTTCTTTTTTTTTCTTACAGAAAACTTCAAATTTGTATTTCTTTCATTCCTCACAGCTAAATGGTTAGGAGGCAAAAAGAAATTAGCTCCTTTACTTTAGGAAACCCCATTCTCTTTGTTAATTGAAACTGCAAAGGAAAAACAATTTCCTGGAACTAGTTTTTAAGGACTGTTTAAATTAAAATCTGTAAAACGTCATTCTTTCTATAAGAAACTGGAAAATATTTCTAGGAATTCTGAGCAGAATTCTGTGATTAATTCAATAACCAGAGGGGGCTGTGTAACTTTGACACAATACTGTGAAAGTGGATATTTTTGGAAGCATTGCCTAAGCTCCCCTTATAATTAGAAAACATTCAATATAAGCAATAAGGTTGCAAGAAAACCAGTTATACAACTGGAAATAACGGAGTGAACTGCAGCATTATGCCATTACTCAGGCCATAGTGCAGAACCTGAAGTATTTTCACTGGAAAAGGAGAGTCTCATTGAGAGGTTATGAAGGCAATTCTGCAGGAAGACTGAGACACTGCCAAAACCACGTCACAGATCCAGACAACCACCTACAATAGTTTCTACAAAACAACCATTCACTGACAACACCCCTAACACGTCCCTAATGTGTGCCATGCCCTCCATGTGTCTCCATCAGCACTTACCATGGCCATCAGGGAAAGGGTTGGAACGAGATGAGCTTCAAAGTCCCTTCCAACCCACACCATTCTGAGATTCCAGGATTCTATAATTCAGTGATGGTAGAAGATTTACCTTCTTGACATAGGAGCTTTCTGGGGGACAAGGGCAGACCCTTTAATTTGCAGCAACAACAAACAAAAGGAAAGAGTAGTGGGGTGGAACAAGATGAGCTCTAAGGTCCCTTTCAGCTCAAACCATTCCATAATTCTCTGATTCCATAATTTTAGATGACTCAAATTATATGCATTTTGTAATATCATTACTTCCTTGCAGTTATGTTTTCATTTCTCCCATTATATGCCAAGTTGGGTATGAACTGTTCATCTCTGTGTTTATAGTTTCCATTTAGTCCTTTAATATTATAGTCATAGTGCTGGCTCCAATTCTTTTTTGTTTTTCTTTTTCACCAAAAAACAGTTTTAATTAGAAAAAAAACTTGTTATAGGACAAATTAGTCATCTGAGTCAAGTAAAGCCTTTTTTTTTTTGTCTTTTTAAAATCAAATGAAACAGAATAATACATCAACACATACACATTGTAAAATATTTGAACTAAGTATTGGAACTTGTAGAAAAAATGGTATAATATTAAGTTATAGCCACATCTGGGAATTCAATACAGTAACAAGGGAAAAGGGCAGTCAAATTTAGCCAAATCCCAGGTCACTAATCTTTGCTGTGGGCACTGATAACCAGAGGCTGACTCCTTCATGTGCTTTCTTTTCCATTTGTGACGCTGGGTCCAAACCAAAATATTTTACAAGTTCTGGGTGCCATTTTCTTTTTTATTGTACCATTCTGTTCTATGTTTTTATTTTGTTAAAACTACACACTTTTTTTTGCTTACATTACAACAGCAATTATTCTGCAGGCTCTCCATCCCTCAGCAACCACCACCAGTGAAATCCCCACAGCCTCTTATTTATCTGAGAAAGCTTTTCAGTAAATATTTCAAAGAACAGCAGATGAAGACATCTGGAATGTCGACTCTCGTGCTGTAGCAAGACTTTTTACTTCAAAGCAAATATTTGCTTTATGAATTAAAGTACCTTTAGAAGTTGTTTCTCTTTCATATGGTGCAAAAAAAAAAATAAATTTAATTAGTTATTAATCTCTAGCATTTCATGTCAAAGCAGGTGCCAAAAAAACAGTAACCATTAAATACCTAGCTGGCAGCTCCCACGCCCACACTCAGGTAAGTGCCCATTAATCTGTAACCATTTCAGAACTCCACAGGATTACAAAGAGACACAAACCCATTTGTTCAGAGCTGCAGGTTTACAAGAACATGACTGAAACATTTTATATCACACATCCCTACCGTGGAATGGATTTGGTCAAAGCCACATGAGTGTTTGCCAGTTTCTTAATGAAGGAAAACCCAACTGGACGGTTTCAAACCCCACTGCAGCATGTTTTTTGTGGTTTATGTGTGTCACTACTGCTGAAGAGCACCTACACAGGGTCTTTATGTAAGGCAAAGCTGTATTACCTAAGTGTGGCCTGACCAAGATAAAGGCTTGTCAGCTGGAGGGAGACAGACCATCAAAACTCATTCTCCTACTCTGGTTTTTTAAATTTTAGGTGCATTTCTCTGAGTGCTACAGTGGAAAGTCACTAAAAAAAGGGAATTTCAGACAGGAGAAATAACATTTATTCTGGTTCTTTAGTGACCATGAGGATGGATACAATGACCTGGAATAAATAAATCACTGCTTTCACTGAGCTGTTGTATGTAACTGCATAGTCTGTCTGGACTTGATATTCTTAGCTCTCTCCGATGTGGCTAGGTTAAATGTGACAGAGAACAAAAATACCAGCAGCTCCTGGAAGTACTGACAGGAAATTCACTCAGTCAGAATCACTGAGCAACTTCTAAAACTTGGTAAATGCAGGCTTTTACTTCCACCAGTTACACACAACATGTTTGGGCAATGTTAATGGAAGCTTTCTATAGTAATAGAATGGTTTGTCTCTAAGTGCTACAGTTTAAGACCTTTAAAACAATTTTAACAATTGAGATAAACTGTTAATCCATTTGATTTTCTGCAGAGACATTACTAAATTCAGTAAAATTAAATTTCTTTTATGTAAGGTATATTTGAGAAAAACAAACAGAAATTATTTCTGACTCACTTTTAATGAGTGCCTTCCAGGATCCAACTTCTGACACAAATTAATTCAACTCTGAGAGTTAAATTAAAAAACTACTGTAGAATCAGAAAAGCTTTAGCATCCTAAACTCATTGCAGCCTCTTTATCAGTCTAGAATTGAAATTGTTTCTGGCAATAATTTTAATAATTACAAGAGGTATGCATCACCATAATAAATAGCCAAATTGCTGAACCAAAGCTTGTGAGATGAAATTGGATGTGTAGAGTCTCTTGTCCCATCATCCTTGTTTGACTGAAGTTTACCCTTCTTTATTCTAAAGGTCTCATGCTTAAAAGAGGAATTTTTTCATTTGTTTTTGTCTTTAATTGATCTTTATTGACTGTAGTCAGGCTATGTTTCCCATTGTCAATCTGTGCTTCCTTCAGGAATCCAACTGTGCTGAGGAGCATCCTCTGTAAATTAAGCTTTGAGCAACAATGTTCCTTGTCAAGTTCACAACACAGATGCTCTTGGAGATCATGTCCTCTGAATGGTGTTTTTTGTCATTCTCTGTGCTCCAGGTTCCTGATCAAACCTTTGGCTCCTTCTGCGTTTGTAACCTTTGAAGCCTTGTCTTGTAGTTTAGGGGCTCTGAGCGCTGGCACAGTTACACATCTCTAATCCCCATTTAGCTCTGCAAATATTTATTTCTTCCTTCCTGCTGTGCCACTAAGGCCTGTTGCTGTAAACATTAAGAGAAAAGATGAAGCTCAGTGTCTAATTTGTTAATACAGTACTAAACACACACTGCTGAGCAATGCTTTACCAGTGGCTGAAGTAACTCTCCTGAGGGAAGCACTGGCAGGATGAGGCTGCAGTACATTCACTGCCTCTGCCCTAGTGTTTCTGCCTGAAGTCAAAGGCTGAGGACGTATATCAACATGAAAAGACCATTTTGCAAAGATCTTAGTGAAGAAAATATTATCAGAAATAATAAAGACATCAAGGTACTGGACTTACACATGATGAAACAGTCTTTGCTTTCTACTGCAGTTGCAGTAGTTGCAGGATGCTTATTTAAAATACAGAACACAGATTAAAGTAATCATATAAAATCAGTGGAGTTAGAAAAGAATTTGCTGAAGTATGTTATAAAGTTAGCAATTAACTTTCTGTTAGCTTCTGTTGCAGCATCAAAACCAAAAGAGTTTTGATTCCATAAATCTCGTTTATGAAGTCCCTGCATTCCCCACTCATTCCAGCCCTTAATCTGCAGTTCAGTGCACTCCGACTGTGCTGACATAATTTATTACAGGTCTCTGTTATAAATCAGACAAAGAATAACAAAATTCATGGCCACAGATGCCATATCCTGCACAGACTGGTAGATGGATAAGTCTAAGCCAAATACGTTAGGGTAGCTATCTGAGAGTCACTCAACACAAACCCTTGTACCTCCTGTTGTATAACACTGTGAATCAGCCACACAATATAGAAACTGTAGATATCAGACAAGCCAGGAACATCTCTGGCCCCCAAACTATGAATCATAGTGATGATATGCTCAAAGAAAACAAAAAAATGGATGGGCAGTAGAGTCTTACACTAGTTCTGAGCTGAGCTTAAAGGCAAGACAAAAAGCAGTCTGCAGATCATAGAGTCAAATTATCAATCTTAGAACATATTAACTGCATAATGGCTTTTCCATACAAGGAACAACCCTGAAAATTTTATAAATCAACATTTATTTGATTTATATAGATTAAATCGTGGTGAGTGTTAGTACAGCTCATGATAAACTGAATGCTTATGATTGCAAATTGTTGTAAGATGCACTTAAAACCACGTAACAGACATTCAGTCCAGAAAGGTTAGCAGAATGTGCCTCTAACCTGCCTACAATGGGTAAAAAAACACTCTCCAAACCCCCACTGAGAGACCAGGAAAGATCACAGGCATTTTCAGCTCCCAAAACTCTGATATAACAAGATCTTTTCAGATGAAATTTCCAGGTGCTCCCAGGAAACAGACCATTCCTCAGGCTACAGAGCAAGGGAAGCCCCAAGTGGTCCTTGCCAAAGATGATGTGAGAGAAATACAGCAGCAAAACCCAGTTACTTTGTGGAGACAGACCCATGGGGAATTTTGTACCAGCAAGACTGACTACACATGAAAACATTGTTCCAGATGCAGCTGAGATCAGGCAAGCCTCAAAGTTACTGCTGACTACTGTCCTCAGCTGTGGAAAGTTACTAATTCCACTCCATTTACTATGAAGTAGCAATCCTTATCCTACAGCAAAGGAAAAGCTATCAAATCAGAGTTTCAAATTCACAACAAAAAGATTTTCGAATTACATCGGACTTTTTAACATTGCTTTTTACATTTGATCAAGCACAGGAAAATTACCCTCATTTCTAAACCTTTTGTGGCATGTCTTGTCTACCTTTGGCAAATGAGTTCTTTTATTCTTCTTCCGCTAGTGTCGCATCTGCCTCCCACTTCTGCCTTGCCTACATCAACCACTCTCACTGTAATTAAAGAAATCATTTTTTAATCACTAATTGATTGTCATACATATTTCCTTTCAGATAGAATTCCTTAGTCATATTCTCTGAGATTGAGTCTCCAATTTTAGACCGAGAACATTTGAAATCTCGGCTCAATTAGTCTAGTCCACAATCTGTCACATCTTTTGATTCCCAACCTGTAGGGTACCATAGCACAGTAACACAGCACTATTTGTTTCACAGTTTTTCAGACTGTTCTCTCTCTGAACTAATGTTCTTCCTGTGTCATAATTCTCTCTGACCATCTTAGATTTCAGTGTGCACAACCAAGATGAAAATCCACATTCAAGCACTTTCATTCAACACGAATGTACCCTTATCACTCAAATTTATGGTTATTTCATTAGATATCAAGCCATTTATGCTCACTTCATAAACATCGGCAGTCACTGGTGTTTGAAAGCACTGATAAAAGACATTAATGACATCTGTCTTGCTTCTGGAGTGCTGTGGGTAGTTTTTGTTTGCCCTTTTTAAACAGTCTGTGCTCTGTAAGCTGGATGCGCTTGGTGAGTTGACCTTGGCTGCCTGGAGAGCTGTCAGCGGGAGAGCGGGACAAAATTAACTTGTGAGCCAAGGTAAAGACGTGGAGAACACTTACTGATTACCAAGCACTGTCACGGGCAAAAACGACTTGACTTGGTGAAAACTCATTTATTTCCAATTGCTACAGAGTTCGATGATGAGAAACAAAAATCCCTTTACTCCCCCTCTGCCCCAGGTTCAGCTTCACCCCTTCACTCCTGACTCCTCTGCCACCCAAATGCTGCAGGGGTGGGGAATGGGGGTGATGGTCACCCCAAACAGCCCCGCTCTTTCCTTCCCACACCTTCCCCCTGCCCCACTGTGGTCTCCCCACACACCTCGAGAAGCACCTCCTCCTCTTACCCCCTCGGTGCTGACAGGGCTTCTCCTCACACTTTTTTTCCTCATAGTTCTGTTTGGTGTTTTTCCCTTTTCTTAAACCTGTTTCCCAGAGGAGCCCCCAGTGGGGCTTAAGGGCCAGGCTGTGCTGTAACCCCTCAGTCCTGCTGCTGCCCCAGGCACGGGCACCCCAAACTACAACACTACTTTAAAAGATATTGTTACAAGTTCTGTATATATCACACTGCCCTAGGAAGCATTTCAAATGTAGAGAGGAGATGTAGGCAAGAGGGGTTTGACATACTGAAGCACTTGGCCACTCCGGCAAGTCCTGTGCAGGAGTGAGATCTGCTGGTGAGCACTGCTCTGCTCTTCCCTAAACCAAAAAGAGAAATAAAAACAAACTGCTGTTTATCTCAGAAAATGCCCTAACAGCACCAAAGCACAATCCACAATTCCTTTGGCTGTTGGTACACAGCTGGGGAAAACTATGGTCCCATTGCCACAGTAAATGCCATTATCAGGAGCCCTTAGAGAAGAGCCAGGATGCATTGGAAAAAAATGTAACCACACCCCATAGACACATTTTAAGAGCTTTTTACTTTTATCTAGAACCCTCTGGTCAACAAAACAAAGTCAACTTAGTGGGTTTTTTTCCCTATTAGTCATTACACAAGTTCCTGTGAGCAGAAGAGCTGATGTCTATGTCTTTGGCTTGTCCCTTACAACCACTAGTGATTGAAATGCAGCTGGTTGGATTAGCATTAGAGTTGCTCCAGGTATTTGCCGTGTAGTCGCAGGATAAATTGCAAAGCCACTGAGTGATTGCCTAAAGGTGGCACTGGAAGCGGAGACCCTTTCAGTGACCTGCACACAAAACCTTCAAGCTCTGTGAGATGGAGCCAGTGAAACCACTCATGGCAGGGGGTGGGAATGAGATGAGCTTTAAAGTCCTTTCCAAAGCAACCATTCTAAGGGTCGATGATAATGCACAGAAATCCCAAGGGTGAACAGAGAGCCCATTGTAGCAGGGAAAACCTGCTGTAGACTTAGCTGGTGACAGCCACTTCTATTCCAGAGTAGCTTAATTCTCTTTGGGACATTTGCAGCTGGGGCAGTTTCTCTCCATGTAAGAGCACAAACAGCCTCAACGGGGACAAGGAAAAATACTGCCATAAATTTTGAAGGTATTTTCCCCTCACCCAAATATTACATGTGAAGTGAAGAACATATGTGCAGGCCTTCGTAAGACTGGCTGCTGTCCATGTTGCAAAGGACTTTTTTAAGTAGTGGTACTGGATACTCTTTCCCTTCCAGTGACACTATACACAAGGCCCTCTGATTTACATGCAACTGAACAGAAGACCAAGTTTAGCACTCATCCTTTCATCCACCAAAACTTTCCATCTTCCAGGTGCAGAGCCACAGAAGATACTTTGGTGGCAATCCAGGTGCAAATGCTTAGATGTACACTGGCTATGACGTGACCCTGAACTGGCAAAAGCTTTGAAATGAATTGAACTTTATCTTTCAAGCAAGATCCTCAAAACACTCGAGCGCCATGTTTCATTAGGCTACAAACTAAAATGATTGTTTCTTCAAAGGCAGAAAAAACACAGAGAAACACTGAATAGAAATAATGGAAACTTGCTAGCTTGCTCTATCCACTGTATCCTTACAGCATGGGCTCTTCCTTCCAGACCTCCTCCCATTTCAGCAACCCCAGCAGCCCTTCTGTGCTGTAACACACAGCTCTAAGACACTCTGGGCCCATCAAAATAGGTTTTCTGTCTTCTCTGTGGTCTGGCTGTGTGTCTGCTCCTGCTTTTCTCCAAATTCACTCATTCTGTAACAAGTGTCATCGGCTTCCCTCTTGCTCAGGCAGCAAGTTGTCCTTTACATGCACCATCCTGCCTGGAGTCTGGCCCACCTTCCTCAAGGAAGGACAATAAATGCTGACAGGGAAGGAGCGCTCCTATCCTGCCCCATCCCATGGCATCCCACGGCATCCCACCTCCACCTGCAAGAGCCAGGGCAGCACACTGACCTCGGGCAGCTGAGTTCCTTTCCTGTTACCAAACCCTCTTCAAGGCACACAGCCTCCACCAGCAGGTGCTCTGTCTGCTAACAGCAGATAAAATCCTCAGAGCAACTTTCACCACTGAACACCTGCAGCTCTCCGGAGGCATTCCATGACAACAGGGGAGCCACCAGCTGGTGCTACAGGGCCGAGCAGTACTGAGGGATGCTGATGTTGTTCAGCTGAGCTTGCAGATACATTCGCCTTAACCTTATTTCAAACGCTATCAGGAAGCCAGAGCAGCTCCAAACATTGCAACGATGCACAGGAGGAAAACATGTACAGTCAGGATGTTGAGTGCTATGTGTTTCAGTACATAAAAGTGACGTGCTAGCTCATTAGCAATACCCCACGCCAAGCATTGCACTGCCCTTTCCATGTGAGAAAGCCCTCACCAAGCACAACAAAATCTTACTGGCCATCGATCTGTGCTGTTCATCTCTTCTAGCCAGTGCTATTGACCTGTTCCTCTGCTTGTACTTCTGCTTGTATGAAAGGCACTGAGAGAAATGGGTATTGCCAAAAAAGCCCTAATGCCACCTTCTTAATGACAGCTGGTTTCATGGCCAAGGCTCATCCAGTGCCCCAGGGCTGGGGGTCTCTGCTCCCCATAAGGAGGAGGACACAGCAGGGTGGCACTGAGGGACTGCTGACCCAGGGGGTTGAAACTCCAGCTGCCAGCATTGCAACCACTCTGACTGCTCTGGACAAGGTGAAACAAGCTGGTTTAGTCTAGAAAAGGTGAAGCTGTGGTGTAGAAGGCTTGGCCTTTCTCCTGCTCTGAGAAGGGCAGTAGGAAGGAAGGAGACAGTGAGATGGCAGGGAGCACCCAGCCAGTCATCAAGGTGTCAAACTCTGGTTCTGGTTCTGCTTTCTGGGGCAAGGGCATTAACTTCACTTGAAGGGAAATAAACATGTAAGAATTTTACTATTAGAACTGTGGAGTCCTAGAGAAGGTTGTAAGGGAGGTTCTGGAGTTCCCTTCCACAGAAGGAACCAATCAGATAAAATTAAACATCTCTGCTTTTATTTACATGTGTTACGTATAACCAAATTAACCAAATATCAGGTTCTAAAACATGAATTTTATCTTCATTTGAATGGATTTTCATGTAGCCTAACTTCAAGGAAAACGGTGGGCAATAAATAAGTGTTATTTAAGAATGAAGCTTAAGGGAAAAAGCTTCTGCTTGCCTGACTGATGTTTTTTTCCTAAACTGTAACCAAGTGTTTGTAATAATTAAATAGTTAACCATTCTAAGACAATTTTCTGCTTAAATGACCATGGATTATATATAACAGTCTTCTTTGTTTTGCTCAGAGGTGAAAAATAAGTCTAGAGAAGAAAACATCTTAAAAGAACAGGATGACATAATTAGTACCATCTGTGTAGATCTTGTAGCCTCATAAAGGGTTTTACTGAAAAGATAGAGTAATGGAGTGTTATTCAAGGATTTTATTTTTTAAAGACTGAGTCAACAGGGCAACATCACCAGCTTTTACAGACCAGTGTCAGTTCTCAGACAGCAATGGAGTCATATCTGCTCTATTCCCAAAATGAAAGGAGTGATAACTCCAAGAATCTACAAGAGCTTTTATTTGAAGTGAATGTCAACTCTTCTATTAACTTCACAGAATCCCTTCAAATTTAAACAGTTATAATATCATTTCAGGGGTCATTAGGAAAATTTCACAAACAATATCAGTAATATTGAAAGCTGATAGTCAGTTTAATATTTGGTTAACTCAGCTTAAATAACATTAGGGCTTATGGTCAATTCTGAGAAAATCTCGTATATTTTCTAAACTGATTCTTCCAGATGAATTTTACCTTGTAATCAGCAAACGAGGCCAGCTTGACCTTCTGGAGTAAAAAAGGCCCTTCTGGGCCTCTACCAACCCATGATAAAATTCACTTGTATCAAGCAAGTGAAGTCTAATTTTTTTTGTTTCTGCAAATCTAAAACTCCTCCACAGGGTCACTGAGTGGATCACTGTTCTCAGTGTAACACATGTGACAGGCAGAAGCTTTATAGTGTTTTAAGTGCCATTATTTCCCTATAAAATGAAAGGTGGTTTGATAGAGGAGATGATACAGGTCTGTTCATTGAAATCTTCTGCTGGATTATAGGTCAGTTATCTCCTTCTGGCTGTGGAGATGAAGGGTGGGATCATTTGGCTGCTTCAAGCACCATGAAGCACTTCACATCATCAAGAAACAGGTCTTGTCTAGGGGGAAAAAATGAATATTTTTTAACATATTCAGCACCATTTTTTACTGCCAAATACAAGGACTAAATGTTTCTCCAATTTTTTTTTTATTTTTTTTTTTTAATTGTTGAATGCTAATATTTTTCAGCCACATACAAATGGATATGGTCCCATTGAAAAGACACACTTGCTACTAGTGAGTGCAGCAAGTAAGACAAACTTGTCATTGTCAAAAAGTCATTAGGTGTATTTTTTTCAGTTGACATTTGTAAAACAAAAGTTAGGACGAAGTTTTTAAAGATACAAACTCTTAATCACTGAAGTCTTCAAAAAAATCCCCTAGAAGCCTGTTCTGGGATCCCAGTGCCCCAAGGTACAGAAGTGATCACAAAGCTTACTTGGACATCTAACCTTAATGGAGCGACACCACTTGGCAGCCTTTTGCACTTTCACCAGCTCTCCATTTAAAAGGCTCTTTTCTCACCCTATAATCACATCACTTCTTAAGCTGATCAGCTTCACGTCTGTGGTCCTGTATGACCGGGCTCCCGGGATTCATTTACATTGTTTTATTTCACAGTCATCATACAATGTGACTCCTTCATTTGAATGTGCTCTTCCACCAGCACTCATAATTCAACATGAAATTATATGTATTCCCTAAATTACCACACTTGAATTGCATACTACTGAACTACTTCCCATTTCAATTATTCCAGTCACTCTATTTCATTGATCTTCTCAGAAAAGCGTGGAAATACATGAAAGGAAGTACACGACTCCAAACTACATTCATTCATGAAACTGTGACACAGGGTTGGTTAACCAGAAGTTAAATACGTGCTAAATTTTAGGATCATAGAATAATGGAACAATTTGGGGTGGAAGGCACCTTAAAGAACATCTCATTCCACTCCCTTGTCATGGGCAGGGACACCTCCCACTAGCCCAGGTTGCCCCAACCTGGCTTTGGACGCTTCCAAGGATCCAGGGGCAGCCACAGCTTCTCTGCCCAACCTGTGCCAAGGCCTGCCCACCCTCCCAGGAAAAGAAGTTCTTCCCAATATATGTAAGCTAAATTTCCCCTCTTCCAGTCTGAGCTCATCATTCCT
>JAWWMO010000175.1:3973322-4005740 GCA_035047845.1 Dendrocincla fuliginosa | reverse complement strand
AACGGATAACTTGGTTTGAGTTTTAATTTTGTTGGGGAAAATATTCGAATCTGAAGTTCTTTCTGCAATATTCAAGCGGATTGTAACAAGGATGGACAAGATTGGCCTCAATGAAACTGAAAATGAGATATTAAAGATAAAAATATATGTGTGATGCTATGAGATAGGAATTTATCATGTTCTCAGTAAGGATCCTTCCCTTGGTGTGACAAAAACTTGAACTAGAGAGAGGCAGCTGTATTTTTCCCTGATATTTGAGTGTAAATTTCTAAAGGCAGAACAAGGAGGAGACCCAGTGTAGAAAACACAGCCATTTAGCACTGAACATGTTTTACAATTTAGAATTTTATTCATGTTGACATTCTGGATGAGGCAACCTGCTCTAGTTTATAAATTATATCGTTCTCTAGGGTTACCTTCAGTACTTACCAGGACCACAAAAGCTTGGAGGACACTGTAGAATACCCTGTCACAAAACTGCAAGCTAGATAAGCTGCTTTCCAAAATGGACAGAATCTTTTAATTTAAAATTTAAGACAGTGAATCACTCATTTTGGCACTTTTTCAGCATGTGCTAGAAAAACAAATTACAGTTTTTGCTCCTGTCAATGGCTGGCTTCCATAGCAGCCACTAGAGCACGAATTCCCCCACTGAGTGTTTGCTGGCTTGTTCTCAATATCCATCACTCTTCATCGTCTGTAAGCCTGACTGTCTCAAGCAAAATCAGGTCAACCTGACCTAGGCAGGACAAATGAAGCCCAGTGTTTTGGGAACATCCTCCAGAGCACACTCAAGTCAGCAAGCAACCTTCAGTGCCTGCATAGCAGAACTCATCTCTGGGGCTTGGTTCTATAAACACCTTCTACAAACACACCTCACTCACTTCCATGGCTTCTTTTACCTGGATTATGGATATCAGACCATTTCTTATCCAAGTTCACCAAAACACCATGGACATCATGGAACCACATCCCCCTCCCACAGCTCATTTTTGCCTCGCTCCAGAACGTATCATACTGGGGCAGTTGACTGTTTGCCGAACATTATTTAGGCATCTTTAAGTTTTCTTCGATTTCTGGTGTTCCTCTGTCATCTCCAGTTCTATTTTACTCGTCACAAGACATCAGAAACATGACAAATTTTTTTATCTTGTACTGTGGTTTTTTGCTGCCATTTCATTATCTTTAGATTGAATTGAATAGAACTGTCTCTTCCTGTGCATTTGGTTTTTTCAACATGTAAAGAAAATATATATTCCTTCTATTTTCATAGGACAGATGAATTTAAAATTTCACCTTTATTTACTGGCTCAAGCATAGCATTTACCAAGTAAATTTTTTCTCCTATGTATTGTGTAAAAACATACAGAAAAAAGGTAATTCCACTTACTCATATAAATTATATAGAGAAAAATTGCAAGCATTTGGTAAATATTGTGGAGTATAGAACCATATTTTTACTTAAATACTTCTAAAATGACAAGTGAAAAGAAGTGCTATCTAATGTATGGAAAACGATTGAGGAGTTGCTGACAATGTATTAATCTTGTCTCAAATTCACAATGGCAAATCAGTTGCTTCAGAAGTTACTCTGTTCAGTAACTTCTGAGGGATTCCACATGCTCTGGTGTGATTCCATTATGCCATGACTCACAGATAATGAATGTTTTCCCAGTTGTCACTTTTACAGAAATAAAATGCGTGCATGAAGTGATTAATTTCTATACTAAGGTTTCCTTTCTAGTATTGCAGAATCCTTTTAAAATTGAACATAATCAAACTGTCAATGAGCTAATTAAAATGATTATCTTGAGATTTTTAGCCACACCTTTGTTATATATACAGAAGTTCCAATAATTGGTTATATATATGTCATTAGTCTTAGATATATACATATATACACGTTATAGTCAGTATTTTCTCTTCAATTATTTCATTAGTTTACTGAGAAGGGAGGGAAAACTGCATCCAACCTTACCTTCTAGCCAATGACAGTGAAAATTCTTCAACTATTATTTGAAAAGACATGGAATTATGTGAAATAACATTCTGAAATCTAGACACTGCTTCTTGTCCAATTTGAGAACACTCTATCAAATAAAGGCAAACAAAGTTCCTTTTGAGTATGTTATGCCAGTTTCCATCTCTGTTCAAATGTTCCAATTTACATGTTATAAAACTGCAAGAAATAAGATTTTTGCTGTTCTCTTAAAAAAGCAAGAAAACAAATAATAGTTTACTATATTTTAATGGTTAGTTTGTGGAAATCTCAGTCAATCGTAGGATTAAATCCAAACTCTACAAATGAGGGGTGAGAACTTGAGTTTGGTTCTGCTTTTCATCCCTTCAATGTATTAGTTGTTCCTCAGATTTGTTAACCAGTGATCCCATCAGAGGACTTCATGCTTCTTCAGACAGTTCTTACACCTTCAAAACATCACTGTAGCTCACTTCAGCTACTGAAGATTTTGTGTATCACTGCCCTCTCTCTTGCCATCAAATCCTGGTTTTTCGCCAGTGTAAATCAAGCGACCACTCTTTCGGCAAAATCAAAATATGCAAAACCTGTCAGAAAAAACCCCAGCCAAACATCTCCCTATGCCCAACACACTTTGCTAATTATTGAATTTGTCTTTATTTCCAAATTCAGGGACTGAATTTTACTATGTCTCTGTCAGCCATGTGGAAAACCACACCAACATCGCTTCATTTCTGTGCTTAATTGGCTGCACAAAAATGGTAAATCACCCCTCAAGTTGCTCTTTGGAAAGCTCTGTTATAGTTTTGAATGTAATCCTTTAACAATTATCAACAGTCGTGTTAAAATTTCTATTCAGAACACATTTATCCATTGGTGCATTGGGAAAAGCTTTTTTCTTACTAAAATTTGTAAATTAGCATTGTATTTCCTTTTATTTACAAGAAGCAGCAAATCCACTATGAACTTTTTATCAAATCTTCCACAAATAAGCTTATTTTCTAATTGTGACAGGGATCTATTTGGCTATGAACGCTCCATTTTGACTTACATTGCCCCAAAAAGTTGGGCCAGAGATTATTTGATTAAGTGATAGCTTGAATGGACTTCACCTCTTTTAACCATTTGCAAGCCAAATGTAATAATACCATCCTTTTCCTGCTTTTTCTATGTTAGCATCAGATATCCCGGGAATACTCCTAAAGTCGCCTCTAGAATGCTTCAGGAGCCGTATTAATAACCTTTAAGAAATATTCTGTGTTCCCCCAAACACTCTGAAGTAATATTTTACCATCTGCTTTCCTCTACAAGAGCAATGGGGGTGATTATAATTCAATTACAGACCAAGGCAGGATAGGTGCAAGAGACATTCTTTCTTGTCTTTTCTAGAAGAAATCAGATCTGACTGTCGAGAGATTGTACAAATGATGAAAAATTGCATTTATATGTTATTTGCTTTTGCTTTCTTCCACAACAACAAACTGAGCAGGGCCTGATTTGTGTTGTGCACTATGCTAAGGCAGTCAGAATTTCTCATCTATTTTCAAGTCTTCCAGTATGTTGCCATTACCCTTTCTAATAAATTCCCAAATCAGTCTGATACAATGGCAGACTAGTTCGGGATATCTGCTTTCCCATATTGTTCTCAGTGTACAGCCAGGACCTTTAATTTGTTAGAAAAGACTCCACAAACACTGGGTACAAAAAAAGGGCTCCCGGAAGCTCAGTGCCAACCTGCTCAGACCACAGTGCAGTGAAGTACCTTGGTGGGGGCTCTTTGTCCCAGCTGCACACGGGTTTGTGCTGCAACGCTTCTGTCAGGATTAGCCACTGAGCTGCTTCAGAGCATTTAAGCTTCTTCCACCTTTTTTCATGAAGTAATTTTGCACTTCTGGATTGTCTGAATTATGTACTCTTTCTTTATTGAATATTTATCCCTTCAACCAAGTTGATTATCTTAAAATCATTTAGAAATGCAGGAGACACATGCAGTCCCTTTTAGGTGGCCTGCAATCTTAATGCCATCGTCCTCTGTGGGGTGTGTTATCTGGGCTGGCTGAACCAGGTGCAGAGCACATAAGGCAACCTGTCTCAAAGAGAAAAGCATTACCCAAAAGTACCTGCAGAATTCTGGTGCCTGGAAAAGCAAACTGGTTGCAGGGAAAATGTTGTTACCTAGGAAAACTTCACATTTTATTGTTAAATGGGATAATGATCCATATAACAATAACCCACTTGGAAAAACAAAGAAGCCTGAAAATACTTTTTCCAAAGCACCAGTTCCAGCACAGCTAGTTCTGTAAATAATCAGATTTGAGGAAGAAACTCCTATTCCTATGGACAGCAGGGGATGTGAAGCATTTATCTAGTGACCCTACACACACTAATCTATAGATAAAGAATTCAACGAGAATGGAATCAGGAATCTCTTGCCACAGAAGGGTGGTAATGGAAAATTCACAGAAACGTCTTAGACATAAAAGGGAAAGGTGTTCTGCTCAGAACAGAAGTGCGTGTTGTGTTCTGGGAGCAACTCTCACAGAGCTGAGGTGATTCTTGCCATATTTTTTGACAGCTATTTCACTGAAACTTTTTCACGTTTAGTAATCATTTCTCTGGAATTTGAAAAATTCTAAAATGCAGGACACTGCTGAATGCCAGTTTTGGCACGAGAGAAACTGTCCCAGTCCTTCCAGAAATACTTGATTTATGATAAACACATTAACTTTACAGACAATGACTCCATGTGAATGAAGCCCAGGACAAGCTCCCGATGTATTGGAGAAGCAGCAATGCCAGGTTTCCACCAGGATAGCTCCTTATGTCAACTCTGCTTAGGCAGAAAAGAGAGTGTCACTCTCCAAGGAAAGTAAGTGCAATTTCTAACGTAGTTTGCATCAGCAGGAGACCTCTGGGGTCTTCTCTGCAGCAAAATCTTTTTATATGTATACCCTACCAGTGAAAACAAACCTCCACCTCATGCCAGCTTTACTAACAGCACAGTTTTGCAAACAGAAATAAGACCAAATTGAGGTGAAGCACTGGAGACTTTCAGTGAGGAAAATGATATGATTTTCTTTCTGTAATAGAAACAACTTCCTTAGCTTTCTTTTCAAATGGACTAAAATAAAAGTAGGAAAACCCCCTGTTTCTAATGACTCTCACCATGGCTGTGAGACACAGTCATTTGTGAGGCAGTCTGTATAGGAACAGGTATTTTAAAGAATGCAGGAGACAGCCTTTAACAGCAAACAATTCCCAACCTTAACACGGTAGAACTAGTGCTCTGCCTGTAATAATGATAATCTTTTATTTGCTGGCTCTTAAACACCGAAGAAGGTGAATTACAAGGATGACTGATTCTTTAGTTTCCATGTTTAAATATCTAACTGCAAAATTAGTCTGCTAACCAAGAAAGAGAGCCTTAGCTTCAGGTCGATAGACAAACTACCGTGTATAGCAGGGTATTATATTATATAAAACAAGATTCTTATTATCACCACCTTAATTCTTGGGAATTTGTGTCAAATTCAGCTGTATATATTTCTACTACCCCAGTGGCATTTAGGTGACAAAAAGACCCTGGCAAACTCAAAGAAACGCATTAAGGACTAAACCTTAACATAACATTACAAAATAGTAGAAATAATTTTTGCAGTAGCTACTTTAAATTTAACTTCAAATTCTATTACCATATATTTTTAAATAAAAGTTATCAGGGGCTTTTGTCATTACTGAAATTGTGTGTATACATATACATATTCAAGCCTCACATACCAATTTGATCTTGTTAAAGAAGTGCTTCTCAAACCCAATACAAAGTAGGAAAAACAATATACAAAGAGAGATATATTAATCATACATAACTACAGAGCTTCTCTTCCTTAACAGCAGAAAGAAGCAGAAACTGCTCTTACTTGTCAGCCAGGTGCTAGTACTATATGAATATCTGTAAAACAAAAAGCGGTTTACCTGGCAGTAAACTTGAATACTTCTGGATTAAATAAAATCTATTGCTTTTAACAGCAAGAGAGATCTGTCTGTTTCAAATTCAGGTTTTTTTATTTCTTAATTACTACAAAGAAAATTTATTAAAAAACAAACAAAAAACAAACAAAACCCCAAAAACCAAACAACAAACCAGCCACATCAGTACTGTAAGTATTGGAAGTTCTGTGCCAGTACTCCTGCCTGTGCTTCTCCACTTGGACTGTGTGCAATCAGCAAGTTATCAGTCTCTGTCTTCCTCCTCTATCCACCAGGAGAGCCAGGCTGACTACCCCAGGAGAAAGAAACTGGACTACATAAAGCTCTGAACACAAACAGCCAGAAGAAAAGTAGAAAGAAAAAAATTAAAGAAAATGACTTTCCCGCTTTCCTTCTATATCTCATTCTCTCATTTCAGCTGTTTGTCCGTCACATCCTGCCCCGCGACTTCTCCCTGTAACTTTCCAATGAGCTTCATCCATCCTGTTGTGTTTTTCTGACTTGTAGTCATAACTGGGATAAGAGAGCACTTTTTCTTCCTCTTAAGTCTGTGTGTACCATATACAGAGGAATCTTTTATTAATTTTTACTGAAAAGAGAGTGGATAGCTTTTAGAATAGATGTATCTTGCCATAAGACACTGAACTGGTGCCAAGCACAACCATGAGTCTCCTCTGAATTTACAACAATGATAACCAAGACAAAGGCTTTTTTATTCTGAAGGGGACAATCTTATGACACCTGAAATTTCAAGTAGTATTTTAGACCCTGTTGTCCAAGACTTTCTCCTGTGCTGTATGAAGCTTGGCACAGAGAAAGTTAATGTTGACATACACAAAAGTACAGAAATCTGTCTTTTGAGAATTGATGGGAGAAATCTTTTGTCTTTTCTCATATTTATTGAATTGCTACATTTGAGAACAATGTAGTTTTGTGCATTGTACATACCGAAAGCTATTAAAAATAGTTTTCATTTAGATGTCACACCACCAGGAAAATGCCCCACCCCTTATGGCAAAATTCTGGTGAACATCTTGCAAACTAGTTCCAAGTATTCTTGCGTAAATTCTAGTTTCTTAGATCTATAGCGCTTAGCAGTCCATGAAAACTAGGGATCACAACTAGAAAGTATCTACTAAAACTGCACCCTAATCTAATGATGTGCAAACAACACGGCAGTACAAATTGTTTTCCACTGATGAGAAAAGACACCCAAGTTCCTGAAACAGAAGGAGAAACTCAGGAAGGAAGGGTGGGCTTTCAGTCTGGTATTATGGAAGTAACTGAAGAGTCCCCTAAAATATAATATGACATAGTAGACACCAACCTAAAAAGACTAAAAATATTCTTCTGCAGCAAACTCATCATCATGAGTTGTAAAATTCACAGTGTTCTGCTGATTCTACTGCAGCATCACATCTTTACTTGGTCTCCAGGTGATGTTAATGTGGGGAATGTATTCTCTATCAAGCTCAGTTTGAAAGAAATCCCATCCTTACTTTACGTCAGATCAATTTTTAGTTCCTTCACCCCTCCCTCCTGATATCAAAACAAAAGGAAAAAAATAGCCCACTCACAGGAGCTAGGGGAAAAACCCTACAGACTAGTCAGCCTCACCTTGATGGAAATAAATGAAAATTAATGGAAAAGCAGCTATCAAATAGCAGAGCATTTTAAAAAAAAATAAATGAAACAGAGTCTACGGAAAAAAGTTACGCCAGAAAAATCAAATCCTTTCATGGGACGATCACTGGGATGGAATGTGGGAAATTGCTGACCACAGCTAGCGAGAGGCAACGCGCCTTCACTGCCTTGCCGTGGTTCTTGGGGGAATGCATGGCTTACCTAGCAGCAGCCCAGAGGATCTTTGGATATTCTTAGAGCTGATGTGTAGCGGGGTAGACAAAGAACAAATTGTTCTGGTGACCCTGTTCATTTCTAGCACAAAAGATCAGGCTTCCTTAGAGGTTAATAACAAATGAGATATTCTCGATGTGATATTTTATATAGAAATATTTTTAGCTTAAAGAAAAATGGCATTGCTTGAAGCACATTGTGAAAAGGAAAGAAAGTCTATAGACATTTTTGTAAGCTAAACCATCAGCAATGAAATTAAAGAAACTGATTACCCCAATCAGGTCCTTTGTGCTCAGGGAAAGAATTGTCCCTTTCAGCACTAATGGACTGACCACACAGGCCATACTGACATTTTGACAGGTGACAAATAAAAAGACTTTTTAAATTATGTATTCCATTTAAGTATATTTTACACATACACACATAAGCTCAGGTGGTAATCAAGCTGACTCATATTTCCTGCTGGCAATGTAACAGGTTTTCCTATTTAGACAAGCTATACTGTGCAGAAATTAAGGTTTCAAAGAGTTCAAGTCAGATCACCTAAAGATACAGACATGTCATCAAGTGGAATGAAAAAATACATGCATTCCTTTATTTCTTTAGGATAACAGCATAATTGTCACCAAATCCCAAGGAAATGCCTGAACTGCAGTCATTTGTGCACCTCTGCATGGGTGTGTACACACACAGAACCTCAGATGAACTGAATTAAACGCAAAAGAATGCAGGGAAGTAACCAGTTCTGGATTACATTTTTGAGAACAAAATGAATAAATATGATTATCAGCCAAAGCAGTCAAGTCTACACAATCCTAAAGAACAAATAAATCATCACTATCATATACCATGCTTTTAGTTTCCCAACAAAAGCAAATGTACTTGCTGCTCACTGTGATGTCTTTCCAAATGATCATCTGAACAGTGTCCAGCCCGGCTTCATGTAGACCAACCTGCCTAAAAGCCTCTTGGCCTCGGAGTCTATTTCCAGAGCAAATAAGCATTTTCTCCTCTAAAGAGCATTTACACCTTCTCAGTCTCCACTTCCAGAGCTTCACAGACTAAGTAAAAGGCGACAACCTTAAGATTGCTAACCAGAAAACGCAAAATTGTGTATTCAGTAGTTTGCTATTTGGACAGGTTGCAGGGGCAGTGGGGAGCCGTGGTGGGTTTTCTGCTGCATTCAAGGAGTCTCCGCTCCCAGTTCAAAATGTTGCAGTTTTCCCTTGAGGAGGCACGGTTCCCAGGGAGCCAGAGAAAGAAGTCCTGTGGGATTTCCAAGGGTTCAGCAGTCCTTTTCCAGACATACATGGACTTGTTTGCCTGGCAGCCGTGGGGGGAAGGAGCTGTGCTGTGCTCCACGTCTCCAGTTTTTCTTCTCAAGCTGTTGCAGGTGCCCCATTCTGAAAATACGGATGTTTATTAACTGCGTTTTTGTTTGTTTTTCAACAGGAAAAAAATAAAAGCTCTCTACTGAGGATGCCTGACATGCAGAAAATTTTCTTTTCATTCTCTCAGAATATATTTTAAAATTTCTATCCATAATCCATCAGGCTGACTCTTATATAAAAGAGTCACTTCTTTTTCAATATAATCCCCAAATAAGAGAGTGAAATTTAAAGGCTAATAATAAGACAAATACAAAAGTAACCAGAGATATGGTGGTACCTTTGCTACCTTTGCCACAGAGGACTTCCTTGAATGTTTTACCATGGGTGGAATATCCTCAGGTAAATGCTCTGATTATTGCCAGGGAAGGACAGATTCAGCTCTCTGATGAGAGTAAGTGGACATAGATCCTGTCTGGGAAAGAGAGTACAGCTTTATCTCTTCCCTCCAGAATTTGTAACTTGTTGCAATGATGACTCTTTCATAACCTTATTAAAACTCTTACCTCCCAAAAAAATGCAGATCAAAAAATTCCTCATGCTTAGGCACAGGGAAAATTCTAATGACTTAAAACCAATGTGAAATGCTTAAAATATTATTAGTAGATAGTCTTCATTGGAAAACTTATGAAAATACAGAAAGGTGTCAATTCTTGGAGCTGAATTACTATAGAAAAAACTCAACCTGTTTTGAAAAGGTAATCAGAGAAAGCTAATAAAATGTTAAAGTCTCTTTTTTCCTATCTCTGCCCTCTGGCTGGAGAAAAAATCTGAAACCCAGCAAGTTCAAAATGAGGATTAAAGAAGGACCAGCACTGCCATGCAATGGTCAGAAAAAGGAAAAGGTTTTGGTGAAGTGCATTTCACGCATCGAGGCTTTTTGTGAAATACATTTTTCCATATTCCAGTAAAACAGTTTTCTTAACTTGATAGTACTTGGTCCTACTTATCTCAAATATCATAAATGGTGCCCAGTACTAGAATTTTGAATAGTAAAAGTAGGACTTTTCTCTCATTCACTTTTATAAAAATGGAAATTATGTTTAATTGCTGAAATATCAAGAAGATGTGAAAAAGTGCAGAGGCTTTTTTTGGTGCCTCATTAGGGGTAACCTAATCAGGTTCTTCCGAGTTCTCTGAAGTGATTGGAGAATCACACATGTGATAAATGCAAGCATGAGGCAATGGAATAATAAACAAGGAAACAGCATATCAGAAGGCCCAAAACTCTTTACAGTAGTGACTTTGGTACTGCCGTAATTGGAATCTGGCGGAGGTGGTCTTCCAACTGAAATGCTGACGTTGGTGACTGATTCAGAAATACTGCCAAAGAAAGAGTGATTGAAGTAGCAATAGTCTCACAGACAGAGATGGTCACAAGCAGGAACACTTGCTGAAAATCAAAGTGAAAGGGTATTTAGACCGGGCAGGTCAGCAAGCCACGGCACCAGCACAGCAAAGCACCTGGTTCAAAGGGATCTTTATTTTCAGTCACTGAGAAGTGAAGTGATTGGCAAACAAAAGCTTTGGAATAAAAGCTAATTTCAAGGCAGTCTCCTGTCCATATACCAGTGACACTACTCTGTCGGGGATGGATGGGGAGGGCAGGGAAGGGCTGCTGGTGGGTTTTAATGGGGAGCAGTGAAGGGTTGTGATTTTTGCCAGGAAACAGTAAAAAAGTGATACATGCAGTTGCTGAAGGAAGGTGGACAACAAAAGAATATCTGCTTGAAGACATTCTCTTGCTGGGCAGCAGCTGCTGTAAAGTTGCCCACTGACATTTCATGCTCTGGGCATCTCATGTCTGAGAAGCCTGCCTAAAGGAAAGGCCAACTTCTGGCAAAAAATTCTGTTTACGGTCTATGAGGACTGATCTTCCAAACTGACAACCTTTAAAAATATGAACCCTTTTAGCTTCTCCTTTCTCAGGCTTTCTTGGAAAAGGAAGAAATTTCTGTTATTCACAACACATTCTGATCATATCGCGGAAGTGAGCCAGGAAGACTTGGCTGTTCTGTACTATGTAAAATCTGGTTTTTATTGCCCTTCTCTGTGGCATTTTGTTTCAGCAGAAGACGAACTGCTGATATAGGTAACAGTCCCGTGACATTACAAAACTCCTCACTCCAAGCAGCCAGACAGGCTCAGCTGACTCATGTTCAGAGTCACTGATCTGGGGGTAGGATGGAATTTGACATCTGGTGAAAAACACAACACTTTTTGCTGTCTCTTTTTACAACAAGAGGTAATCTACCTGATCAAAAAACCTGGTATATTTTACAATATCAATTCCTTGCCAATATAAGGACCCCAGGCACTGGTAGCATGCCTATTCTTTGCTTGTGGCAAAGGAATGACATTTAAAATGTCGATTCTGGAACACAATTCTTCAGGATGCAAGTTTCCACTCTTATGTCTTCTGTAAATGAAGGCCTACCTTCATGAAGAGTAAAGAAAAAAGATAAGGTTTTTAGTTGTAATGCCATTACACAAATATAATGGCCACTTAGTATTTAAATTAAACACACTCTTTTTTATTAAGAGAATCTTGCCATTGTGGTCAGAAATTATCTGGTAAAAGTGAATCTTGGAATATTTCAAACATCTAAAGAAGTGGACATTTGAAGCTACTCTATAAGATGCATCAAATTTACTTGGAAACGACAAAACACCCCATATCTGAAGGCAATTTCTCTGATACACAAACTGAACACCACCCTGAGAAACCCATTGCCATGCTTAAGTTCTTTAACTTTAAATTCTTCACTACCTTTATTTGGTAAGTTTTACTTTTCTCTGAGTTTACAATTGAGGACAATGTATTGCATATAATAGGATATACAGAATGACCAGAGACAGCCCCAGGAAATTGCTGGAGTTGTATCAGTGTAGGATTAGGCTGGTTCTCAGGGAACGGTCCTTCGTCCAGAGGTTTGTGGGCACTGACCAGGTTCCCCAAAACAGTGGGCACGGCCCCAACGCTGCCAGAGCTCCAGGAGGGTTTAAATGATGCTCTGGGGCACAGGGGGTGACTCTTGGGGATGGTCCTGTTCTGAGGGTTGGACTTGATGGTCCTTGTGTGTCCCTTCCAACCCGTGATATGCTGTGATTCTCTGCCAGTATATTTTCACAGATTTTCATTGGTAGGTGCAACTTGAGCAGTGTTACGTTAATAGAAATTAGCTCCGAGGATGGAAAAGAATGGCTAACAACTATCCCAAATTCTCCTGTGATATCTTCAGCTGAAAGCTCTCTGGCTCATATTGGCGTGATGGTTGTGTTCCAACACAACCACTTAATATATGAATTTTTCTAAAGAAAAGAAAGTTAAAATAACTGTGCACATTTACTTAGGAATCAGGATTAGTATCTATTACTGACTTACTGTTCTTTGCAGTTTAAGATTAAGATTAAGCTTGTAAGGTCTTAAAAAGTTTTAAAAAAATTCCGTGTACTGAGTGACATGCAAATATTACAATAGAATTTCGTTTCTAAGCTACAAATATAAAATACTGAAATAATATTAGTGCTATTCCTGTCAATATTTTTCTTCAAAAGAACAAATACAAAAAGCATTTCCAATCACACTGGTGTCCCAGGGTCGCCATCCTTCACAGAGGATTAGGAGTTCATCACATTGAGAGAAAATACCTTTTCACTGACCATTCACAGAATTATGGACATTTTTCACTACTCCAGCAACTTATTACTCAGAGGTGCCTGCCCCAAAATTCTTGACAGTATACAAGATGAAAGACAACTACAGCTAATGCTGTTGGACATGTTTTGGGTTTAGTTATGTGCATGAATTTCTATCAGAAATAGTGGAAATGGGGAATGTTTTGAAGTTTGCCTTCATTACAGAAACCTCATCACAGCATCCCCCTAGTAACTGCCAACGTTCAGCAAAGACTTCCCCAAAGGAGCCCTGTTCTGAAACACTATTCTGCCCTGTGAATGAAACTAGAGAGACTTACTACACTCATAACACACCTTTAAGGAGCAATTTTACATGTGAACTGTGAGAGTTCAGAGAGCCTAGTTATGCTTGTGGTGTGGAGTCAGGAAAATAAGCTGATCTACTTTGCGGATGAACCACAAGGGGCAAGTACAAAAATATAATCACTAAACTGGATAAATACAGGGTGAGGTGTGAGAGCTAATGACTTAAATAAATGCTGAGACATCCTGCATAAACTGAAAAACCGACATCTGGAAACAGATGCTTAACAAAATATCAGTGTTGTAAAATGCTTTGAAAATGTATTGATTGTTGGCAGAAAACTTCAAGCAGTAATACCCAAATCCTCTGTTCTCCTTCAGATTTCATGACAGATAAACTATCTGTGTGCTTTAGCAAACAAAAAAGATAAACCACTTTCTTGTGCAAACCACATGAATTCATCTCTGCACTTAGTCTGAAGGAATGCCAACACTGCAAGAGAGAGCAAAATATCAGGAGACTTAAATTTTGTAAAGAGTACATTTATTCTGGGGACAAAAAATATTGAGTGTGAACAGGACATGAAGTTTTTTCCACAGCCTTAGAAAATGGTTTTGTGTATCTTCATGGCTGCCGGGTCTGAAGAAATATTGTACTGTAGGACAGATAAAAATCTCAGAGTGCTCACTCATTGCTCTGCAGGTAGTGACATTCTGAATAAAACAACAATTACTACTATAATTGAAGATCATAATTTTGCGTATTTAACTACAAACCTAGTTAATGTTTATCTTTAGGCTATTTAAGGAGAATTTCACATGACCCTATATCTTCTACTTGCCTGGAGAGTTGCCTGCTGGAGACAATTCGTGGCCTAAGGAATGTTTGTCTCACTGTCATCCTACTAAACTAATCCTCAAAGTATTTTACTAATATTAAAATATGAAATTAAGCAGTTGGCATAATTTTGGAAAGCCATCAGAAAAGGCCTGAGGATAGTAATTTTTTCTTGCGGATTGATTCCTAAAAGAATATAAAATATAAAGATCCAAATCTTTTATCTTTTGATCACAGACCATTGCAGTAAAATTGGTTTTATTACACCATCTCTCTATTTCATGTCTATTTCTTTCTATGTCTCTATTTCAGAGACAGCCTCAGTTCTTTCTGTACCCTCCCCAGAACCAAACCTTTAACTTCCATAATTTAGGCAGCTATTACATTATTTTATAAAGACTTCTGAAATAGTGAAAGAAAGTGTTTGCTATTTTCTCTCAGAAGAAATGCAAGTTAGTTTCGTGTTCCCTTTCTTCTTTAGAGTCATTAAAAAGTTAATGTCCTTTATAAGAACTGAACAGTTGTTCTGTTGCAATATCTGTCCATGTAAAAAAGAATTGCTCAATATAATTTTTGCAATACCTTATCAAGACAACTGGTTGCCATGTCTTTGCATTTCGAATAGTTGTCAAATTGAGTTTCCTACTAAAAGGGAAAAACACAAACACAGGAGAGAAAGCGAGAGAGCAGGTAAAGACTTTAGAGCCCAGCAGCACTGCAAAATTGAGTTCACCACAGTAAAGGTTTTGTTCTCCATATTCTCCAAAAGGAAACTGAAACTTGCATTTGTCAGTCACTGAAACTTAGAGCTGCCAATGAAGTAGGAGAAAACGCACTTATTCTGTGGGTGGAACTGGTTCGTGCAGCCAGTTTTTAAAGGCATGGTCTGTACAAAGCTGTTAAAGCAACTGTCTCAGACCCAGGGCAGGAGTTACTCTCCGACTGCCTTCCAGAGCTGGACTGATTTTCATTGATCCGACTCAGTCCAGCTGCAGAGCCGTTTCACAAGAACCTGCACACAGAGAGGCACAAGCCCCCTGGTGTGCTAGCACAGAGGCAACGGGGTCAGTGAGGTACAGCCTTCCTCCCTGGAGAATGGTACCCAAACAACAGCACCAGCCATGGTGGGAGTGCTTAGGTTGTACTTTGCAAGTCACAAAGTTATCTCAAATGAAAAAACCCAGATATTCAAGCCCTGGATTTGGTTAGCATGGCAGGAAAACCTGCATGGACAGAGTGTCCCTGGGACAAAGAACTAATGGCTGTGTCTGACGGAGAGGTTATTAGTCATGCCTCCTTATTTGTATACTAAAAATAAATCCCATTGTTGTCTTTTACAGGTTAAAACCCAAACCAATAGGCAATGAAAAGCTCTTTCAAGTGTCAGCTCAGATAATTATTATCATCAAAGTCTAAAATGTCATTTATATTTGGGGTGAAATCAATGTAAATACATTGCATTTAGAAAAACCTCTTCACTGTAGTATCTTGCAGTCCACAATATTATCTGCATTTCTTTATTCAGCAGACTTTAATGAATTTTCCACAGCCCTCCGTCTAATGCACAAAGAACTCTGAGATATGGAGCCAATGTGCAAGGTAATTGCACATAAAAATGAAAAATAAATATTTATTAATTACCAACAGATTCCACATTTGTTAATATAACAGGAAAACTACATTTAATTTGTAGAGTGGAAAGACAGTCCCTCAGCTGCAGCCAACCTTTCTGAACACAGAAAGGACCTTCAGGAGAGAGATGTAGCAGAGATTTAGACCTCTTTTCCTCTCTGCTGGAACGAATGAATGTAATAGCTAAAAAAATAATTGGAACTTTTGAAATATTTGGAAAAAATTAGTCCTTCAAAAGGAAATTGTTTTTCTTTCCATGAGAAAGAGAAACTGTTCAGAGCACCAGTGATCATATAAGCCTGTCACTGGATAAACTCGCATCTCAGGCAGGATGATGAATTCCTGTCTTGCTCATCTTTCAGCTGCCTTTAGGTAAACAACCTGAAATTCTCTCTCCTGAATGCCCAGGCAGGAGGAATCAGAGGCAGCTCTTCGATACCCGCCGAGCCCTCACCCCTGTTCACTGGGCCCAGGGCATATTCCTATCAAAATCTTGGCACTGCCTGCAGCTTTGTAACAGCATCGGCTATTGCTGGCAATCACCTTGTCAGCAGCTTTTCTGTGTTCCTCCAGACACCAAACCTGCAGTGGCAATAAAGGAGAAAAGAAACTTTTCAGCCAAGAGTCCTTCATATTTTTAGTCAGCAGAGTCATCTCTTCTGTTATACTTAATTAAACATCACTTTGCAAGAGCTTCCTTTGCAAGTTTAAGAGAGAACAATACAGCCACTATTTAATAAAGCTGAAAGAGTGACAGTGCAGAGCAGTGCCTGGGAAAAGAATGTCTCTTGAAAAAGGAGTAAGAAGTAGGAGTAAAAGGGGCAAAAAATACATAGAAGTATATGAATAGAATACATAGAATACATAGAAGTTATAAGAAATGAAAAGGAAATTTAATATTACTATATGACAAGCATTCTATGCTTATTCGAATCTGATCTGAATCTGTCTCTCCCCCGTGAATAACAGTCTAGAGAGAGATAATTTACATAAATTTCTCATGGTTGGAAATAATGATAACAAGCAAATAAACCCCATGTCCCACTCCCCATCCCACCAACAACAGGGCAGTCAATATATACAGATGACTCGAGCACCTGCCAAGCCACAAAATCCTTTTGGTTTAACAAAAGGTAACATGCAATAAGACACCAGCAGGGAATACAAAAGAGGCCAAAACTCTAACTGCCTAAAATACAGCACCACTACATTGACAATCAATATCCCAGCAGAAAATACGGAAAAGCAGCCTGTGGAGGAGGTGTGCTACCACTGGCTGTGCATACCCTTATGGTGGGCTAAGTCTAGGCTGGAAAAGGAGGCATCAACCGCAGAACTGCAGCTTAGTCAAATATTCTGTCTCCAGTGCCAGAATCCAGATGCCAGTGTTACTGACTTCCTCCAACCCTGCAGTCAGATCTCACTATCAACTGGTGGAGGTAATTTGGATAGGTAGGCACTTAAGATAGATAAGTCTATCTTAAGAAAAGATAGAGACTGGTTTAAACTGCTCTTTGCATAATGATTGATTTTAAGGGCCTTAAGAGATTTTTTTTGTAAATCATCTCATTAGACTGGGGTCTGATGAGATGAACAGGAAAATCCATGAGACCCTAACAGGGACCTCTTAGGGTACAAGTATGCAGACCACAGAAGAGAGTGGAAATACTAGAGTGCCACTTACTGCCTCCCTTCAGATGTCTGGGCGCTCTATCCAGGTACTGCCTTCCAGCAGTAATCTCTTAGGGCAGAAATTCCAATTGCTAATCATGCTAAATAAATGCCTTTTTTGCTAAAATGCTCTATCTCTAATTAATCAGAGTTCTACCTTAGAAGAATATAGAAACTACCTGATTCTGTAGACACACTGCACTGCTGTCATTATAAGGAGAACAGAGCTAAACTAGAAAGTCCCAGGTTATTTGCCTCTTTTTCAATTAATTTAACAGCCAAAAGATGTTAAAAATGTAGCAAACCCTACATATCTCTGCATTTCTTTTTCCTCTGTTTTGTTCTAATGGTTGATGGAACTCAGCCTAAAATTCCAATGGAAAAAAATCCAAGCAGGAGAAAGAAAAAAAGAAAAGGTTTACAGAGTTCTGCCATGTCAGTGCAATTTCCTTTATCAAAAACTTCAAGACTCAGTAAAGCTGAGTGGTGGGTTATGTTCCCAGGGCTCGCTGGCTGTCCTCTTTTCTAGTCAACAAGTGTCTCTTTGCAGGAGGTCACGGTGCCTCCTATCGCCTGTGACCTTCACTGACTGACACCGCTTTGCCACCTGCTAATAACAATTAATAACGATTGACTGATTATCGGTTTTCAGCTCTTTAATGTACCTTACGACACTCCCAACTTCCTTGCAACTTGGCAGGCTCTACCATTTTTACCTTACCGGCACTTTCTCCATCTTCTCAGCCCTTTATCTCTCTTATCCATTAGTCTCCTCAATAGCCTCTTGAGGAAACTACTGCTGAAGTTTGAAGAATTGAAGTAAATTGGTGGAGAAGATTGATTTAAACACAGGCAATATCTTCATCAGATATTTCAGTCTGTGAATAACAGATATTCATTAATTCCCCTCTAATAAGGACTTCCCATTGCAGAGATTCACTGCTCCCTCACTTCCAGGCTCAGCTGAGCACTAAAGAAATACCATTTTTTATCAGCTAGTTAGCGCACTTTCAAAGGAAACCTTTACACTAATTTCACCATTTTGTCTTGAATTTCTTTTTTATTAGCTATCTTACTTTCTTCAGTCCTGACTTCTAGCACTATGCTAAAAGAGGGCACAATCTTCCCCTTTCCAACCAGAAGTCTAACACTTTTATATAAGTAGGATTTCCTTAATGGGAATGATCAGGTGTACCCAGCAGAAGGATGCAACAATAATATTTAACTGGTTGGCAATAAAGGATGAAACCAACTGCATTAACCTGCTGTTAATGCAGTCTAAGTCTCAGTCACAGCAAGCATGAAAAGAAGAGGTGGGAAAAAAAGAAAAAAAGAACAAACACTGCAAGGTTTACAGGTGCTGAGTAAGTAATAAAGTGAAACCTATTTTTACGTCAGGCAAACTTGAGGATTTAGAGCCAAAACAGTTCATCCTTGAAGAATTGAAGACGGGAAAAAATTTGTTGAGAAGATGCAAACTAAAAATCATCCCTAAAGATAAGGTCTTTGTGAAAATATTACAGAGCTAAAAAAATTAGTTTAGTTAGAGGAATGTGAAGTGTCCCTAGCTAGGTAGGGAAAAAATCTCTTTTATTTTCATCTTGCCACAAAAATGTAAATGATTCATAAAAATAACATTACATATCTATGCTGTCCTTTATTATGCCTAATGGTCATTCATGTCATTAATGTACCCATTAGTGTGCTCCCAGCATAAGAGATGGTCACTGAGCAGGCATCTCAACTCCTACAGCCACAGTCCCAGCTAGAGAAAACTGGGCAAAATTCCTTTACCAATTACATAATCTCTGTGAAACAGCTAAAGTATGTGGTATGGGAAAAATTAGTAATTTCCTTTCAAACAGAGGTTGAGTCTCTCATTTAAAATAAAATTTTCTCCTGTTATCATGGGAGAAGCAGCAATGCCAGGGATCCCTCTTGACTTCACAGCAACAAATGATAAGGGACCTTTTCATATCTGTTCCTATTTATTTCTTCTTCATACTGAGCAGCGTCAATTTTGTCAATCTTTCATATAAAATTTTTTACATATCCTTAATATTTCTTGTTTTCCCGTCCTGGTCACTTTGTTTTAATCTGGAAGAAAAACTAGTGAAGAGATCCAAGACTAAGGGAAATGACTCGGAAGTGCCCATTTTTACACTATGAGAGCAGACACTTGACCAGCTTACAGAAGGATGTAGTTTTTACTTCACAAATGGGTACTTTTAGAGATAATTTATTTCAGCATTACCAGATGAAGTGTTTTAGCCAGGGCTATAAAGGACATCAGAAAAGATTATTCTAATGATGCCCCAATGTCAAAAATCTATGTCATCATTCCCAATTTACAGCAGTCAGAAAGAAAACCTGGGCATGCATCATTCCCTTCCACTCCAAAATCTGCCCAGCCATTCAGGGCAAAAATGGGATAGAAGCAGAACCCTTTCCACCAAGCTGCAAGAATCCTTGTGACGTTTTCAGTCTCAATGGTGTCTTTCTGGACGAAATTATATAAAGAAATATGAGGCATTTCTTCCTGCTTTAACATCTGTTTGATCTTCACGGCTTCATTTGTGCACATCCTGAAGAAAAATCCTGAAAAAGCTGAAGCAGGAACATGAACGTTTACAAAGGTAATGAGTGACACAGAGTCATCAGCCTGGAAATGCCTCAGCCTGGGGGAAATATAGAGGATTTTCAGTGCCACTTTGCGGGAATGTACAGCAGAAGTGACATTGTTAGAATCAGTATTTCCCAAATGCACAGATAAGAAAAGAATGGTCATAGTGCTGCAGTAGAGGGAGTACACTATTTTGTGGAAGGAAGAGCTTTTGAGGACTATTTTGCCATAAGGTTGTTTAGCCCTTTTGTGAGATAAGTACTGCCTCTTGCCTTTGAAAAACCTCCTGCTGATAAAACCAAAAGTAGAAATCAAGGGGCGTAAAAGGGCGTAAATAAGGCGTAAAAATAAGGGCGTAAAAAAGGCGTAAATAGTAACAAAATATTTGTTACTATTGACAGGGACTGAAGAATATCTACGTCCTTCAAGTACCCACTTAAAATTTTCCAAGTAGTTCACAGTGAATATATTCCAGATTGGATCTACAGACAGCTCCAGAACTAGAAGAAGCTGCAGTTATCCTTAGGTCGTACCCTGCATTTTAAAGACGCTTGTTCAATTTTTCCCCCTACCCCTCTGCTACCATTGCTTAGAACCAACAGGTGAAGGAAGGCAGATGTTAGATCCTCTGGGACATCAGCAGGAAATCCACCATCATCCAAGCACATTGCTCCTTAAATATCCTGATAAGACTTTTATAGCTAAACAGGACTGGAGGGGCTGAGGCCTAAAGTGCTTCGGTGTTTGTGAACTTGAAGCTTCACCTTCAGTATGTTGTTATCCCTCTGCCTGTTGTTTTGGCAGCATAGAATGGTTTTGGCTGGGAGGGACATAGAAGATCATCTAGACAAACATTCTGGATACTTGCGCCATTCACAATGCTTCACAGTAATATTTTTATGCTTTAAGCTTTTCATAATATTAAATGCTGCTGTGATTTCTTCAAGAAAAAAAAGAGACCTCAGTATGAAGAGTAGCTTCATTTAGACAGAGACTACCCACTCTGAATCTGTAAGTAGATCAGAAAATAAATATTAATAAGATTAGTCTATATGGATAAATAAAAAGGACCTATGAATAACATTGCTCTGAATAACTGAACACACAAATCTGTCACATCATTAGGGAAACCTGATTATATCTGATTTACAAAACCGGAGAAAGTAAAATAAACTGATTAAGAAATGAAGGGGGGGAAATTATCTGTTCTTATCTCCTCCTCTGTCCCACCAAAGCCTGGCATCTCCAGCACTGAAGCACAGAGCCACACCCTCCTCAGGCTACAAGTATTTCAACCACGTTTACCCATGTTAAATAAATATGAGCAGAATGTAACCGTATGTCATAGGTCAGGTCCAAATACAGCTGCATTGTTCTACTCAGTTTAGTGGAGTTACGTCACAGAATTTTGTCACTGTGTACAAGAAGAGGTGTGTGACTCTCCAGCAGAGCCTTTACAAGACAGTCCATGCTGATATCACCTGGAAGTGCAGGCGTTCCCTAAAACCCACAGGCTCAGGCATTTTGTGGCTGTAGGCTACCAGTAAAACAATCCATCACATACCCTTAGAAAACTGAGGAGTGTCTTAAGAGGATTTTCATTTTCTTTACAAGATAGTGACTGTTTCAGGCAAAAATTAAATTGTGCATGACTACAGCAGCAAGGAAAATCAGAATTTCCAAATGTCTCTATAATGAATTTAATTTCCTGAACTTGTTTTTTTCTTATTTAATTTACTGACAGGCACAATCTTCAGTGATGCAATCTTCATGCTTCTCAGACTGAAGAAGTTATGCCAATTATGCCATACACTACTACAGGCTCTTTATTAAGAATTTCCTTTCCATGGAATTTTTTTCTGCATGAAAGCAAATGAAAATGTAAACCTTGAGGAAAGGGAACAAAATAGGTGAGAAAAATATCAACAGTTTCAGCTGCCATTAAGAATATCTCTGAATCTGAACACTAGTGAGATCGCTCAAATGCTCTAAGCAGGTCCATTTACTAAAAGCAATAACAAGAGGAGGGCCTTTAAGCCATGTTCTTGTTGTGGTTTTTTAATTTCTCTGTTTTAATTTTTTTGTTTTGGTTTGATATTTTAATTTTTTTTTTGCTTTATAAGACCTTGACTAAAAAGGTAGAAAAGAGATCCTGCTTTCAGGGAAGTCTACTTCAAATGACACTGTTATTTTTCTGTAGAAAACCTGTCTGGCTTGTGGGTATTGAAGGAGTGAGATGAGGCCAAGAAGGAAATGGTGTCGTGCTGTGTAGGTAGTTGTCGAATGTCGAAAACAGCAGGGGAAGAACGATTCAAAGATCCTTTTACAAATGAGACTTTTCACTGAGGGCCACAGAGTTCTCACTGATATGGCTCCGGCTATGGTAAATGGGCTGCTGCACAAGCCAGTCTGCTCCTGTAGAGCTTTCTCAAAATACTGAACAGCAACTTTTTCGTGCAAAACTAATATGAACACTATACTCTATTAATACTAGTACTTTTTCCTTGTGCTTTGAATATCAGAAAATTAAATTCGTGGAGCATTCCATTCCATAATTGCTTAGTATCCTAACGTAGCAATCTGCAAAAATCTTCTAAGAGTACTGTCTACTCAGAATATAGCAAATAGTCCTAGAATATTCTACAAAGAGCCTATCTTGATGTAACAACAGGCAGTTTAGAGCAATGCTGGCCAAATCTCCTGTGCTACGCACCCAAGAAGATACCAGAGCTATTAATCATAAAAATAACAGTGATAAACATATCTGGCATGAGCTCTGCATTGCATTGACCCTTTGAATTACATGCAGGAGTTGTCTCCACTCTTAGTTAACAGTGCCTGGGTTTATAGGTGGTGCTCTGAGGTTGCAGGAAACCTTCACATTATTTATTTCAAAATGCTGAAGATGAATGAGAGAGGAGAAGTGAGGCCAGAAGGTTGCTCACATTAGTCAGGACCAAAACCAACTCCTTCTCATGTTCTGATAACATTACATAAAGTCCTTTAAAAAGTCTAATCATCACATAAGAATTCAAGCTTTCTGGGATAAATACCACATTTTCTTCTTGACCTGGGATTGTAAGTTGCTGTTTCAACCTGGCTTTGATCTTCACTGGAGTCTGAAAGTTGCAGAAGTACAAACAGAAAATGTGAAGTCACTACAGAAATTGAACATACAAGTAGAAGAATGGCAAAGTGAAGCCCTCTTAACTATCAGCACAGATGGGAAAACACTACAACTCAAACTGAGAGTGTTCAGCGGTTTTGAGTAGTCCAGCAATTGCTGGATTTACGTAACAAGGTGAAAAATTCTAAACAGAATGGAGCAGGAAACAGATGCAGCAAGACATTGAAATAGATGATCCAGAACCAGGAAGAGGAGAGAAAGAATTGCACCAATAACCTGGAGTAATGCCAGCAGTGAAACTGAGGCAAGGTGGATCTCCCCAACTGAAAGTATTGTTTGCAGGTCCTAATATTCTACAAACTCTGCTTCTGAGGAGAGATGCTCTTCTTAATGTTCTTGGGAGAAGGTAAAGCACAGATTTCTGGGATATTACTGCAAAGACTGAGGACAACTCAAGATTTGTTTCAAAATTTACATGTGTCATTATGGCTTTGCTGCAGTTTGCAGTAGTAGCTTTGCTGGTTTCTGAAGTTCAGATTTCATTCAGAGACAGAAGAATTCCTGAATAGCGATGCCCTAAATGTGGCAGAAAGCCCCATGCCCTTCTTGACTCAGAAGACCTAAGTACAGATGGAACTGCTCTGAACCAGACAGCCATGGGATGGACAGCAAACAATTAACGACAAAAGGCATGCAGGATCTGACTGCTGCTGCAGTCATACCCAGCCTAGAGAAAAGGGATATAGCCATGTGTGTTTGCCACTCTGCCCGGGGTCTTAAACAGCTCTCCTTTTGTAGGTTGCTCAGGATTCCACATCTGACATGATCTATGCTTCCCTCTCCCTTACTGTTCTGCTAATTTTGCTTATTTAAATACATTTTTATATATTCTGTTCATAAATCCATTGCATGAAGGAAAATCCATTCAGCACCTTTCAACTCGAGATATTTTGAAGGATGGAGAAGCCAAGAAATAGAGAAACACTTAGCTAGAATCTAGTGAAAAGGAGGAATGATAAACAGAAAAGACCAACTTGCAGACACTAACACCATTCTTTCCGTGAGTTTACTAACTAGATGTATGTTTTATAGACAGAATCACCAATATGTCATATAGAAAAGAACAAGCTGTGCTGATAAATTTCGAGCTTATAATAAACCATGCCTGAGTGAAGGCTCCCCTTAATCACTGCCAAAATCTTCCAGCACTGGGGTAGAAAACCCAAGAACACAGAAAACTGTGGAGGGAGCTTTATGGAAGTGCCTGCTCCAAGGTGTGAGCTGGGAGAAGCTGTTTTCCGGTCCCAGATCAGCTAGAAGGCTGTGTTAAATCTCAGTGCCCTCTTGATACGAAGCTAAAAAAGAAGAGATGTTAGCAAGGCTGGTGTAGTCCGCTTAAGCAATGGGTGGCTGGGTTAGGGTGGCAAGAAGTTATCGTGAGAAAAGCAGAGCACCAAAAAAATCCCCAGAAAAGAGCACCACAAAATCTGACAGTTTAAATCAGGCCATGCTTCCCAGCAAGCTTGAACAATGCCAGGCTGGAGTCAGGGAAGAAACTAGCTGGTTTGACAGTGGGCTCAGCAGATGATGGCACACTGAAAGTGCTATCTGTATCCAAAGAATCAGCAGTGCCTGCTACTCAACCTGCCACGTTACAATTTACTGCTGCCCCCAAGAATAAATCTCGTTTGCCAAGATAATTTAAGCATGCTAGCATGGAAGATTAACTCCTTGCCATCAGACAGTGTGGCTAATTTTCCTCAAGCTTCTAGACTACAGCTGAACTCATGTGCTCACAATGGTGACCCCCAGTCTAAGGTGGGCTCTGGTCACTGCACACCAAGCAGACACCCCCACCTGTACAAGTTCTTCCAGAGCCTCCACCGCACTGGGGGTTTGCTGTTTTCCAGCTGCAGAGCTGAACTGAATAATTTTATATGGATCCCCCACACACCAAATGAGATTCTGTTGCTGGTGGCCAAAGACAAAGAGCAGAATACAAAAGACAAGAGTGAGGAGTGAGCAGAAGAGATACAATTTTTTTCTTGAGCCTTAAGACTAACATTAGAAATCTAGAATTTTCTCAGAAGATGGTGACTCTCTGTCACAAACCTCCCTTCATACTTTTTTAAAAGAGCCATCGTGTCTGCCCACAGATGGATGCCACTGCTTTCATCACTGATATCACTTCTCGTTCTTTTCACTCATTTCCGCTTCACTGCCGATGTATCGGCTGAAAAAATTACTTCTATTTTCAAAACCAGGTTCTGTCATTTTTCCTGAGTGCTAGTTCCTAATAGTATTTTCCTTTTGTGATACCACTATCAATTTCAGGACCAGTTCTGGAATTAGAGAAATACACGGAAGCACTGTTTCCTGAAGTCAGTGAAGCAATAGAGATGTACACTCAGAATCAAGCCCATTAATTATAAACGATCAAGCTTTGTCTTTTTTCTGTCTCTCTTGAATACAAGATACCAGATGGAGGACTTGGAGTGTCTACAAAAGAGCTTTGGTTCAAATGCAGCTCTGAATGAAGCAAAAATCCAACAAGTTTACGGTGTGCAAGTCACTTTTGCTCTGACACCCACAGATGTGGTTCCAGCCTTCTGTTTGCAAATCCCTGGGGTAAGCGTGACTGTTTTCAAGGGATTCATATAACCTGGAAAAAGTAGATGAGGAAAGAAATTTGTGTTTGGGGAAAAGGTATAGAAGGTATGTGAAAATCAATTCAGGTCAACAATTACTCATTGATTCCACTTATCTCAATTTTTAGAATTTCTGTAAAGATAGTAGCTATTACCAACACCTATATAAGTAAAAATATTGCATTTATATATATTTAAATCTATTTATTCAGCTATGGGTTTTTGCTTTGGGAAGGAAGCATATTTCTAACTTATGGGAAAGCTCTGTGGCAGTCATTCAGAGTGATCTGTTCAGGATTATTACAGTACATAGCCACAAGCACTGCATCAGTTGCATGTTATAAAGTCATGCAGAGTCAAATTAATCCCTAGCCTGGAAAAAATTTCAGTGCAGTCAGGAGCTGTAGCTTAGAGTCACTGCGAAATCGTATTCCCCAAAATGCTATTAACTCCAACTTCAGTGACTGCACATGACTTTCCTTCACATTCACTCTGACATATCAGGGGTCATTACTGAGTTTTCAGACCCGATCCACTTCATGTTTCAGGCGTAGCATGGTCAACAACTTGACTGCCAGAGGCCACACAGAAGCAGAGATCTCCTTCCTCACTCTTGTTCTGTCAAAGGAATACAGTGTGAGCATATTTCCCTCAGCAGTGTTGTAAGATCAGAGGTCATCAGGGTCAGTTTCTGTGTGACTGTGGAATAGGCTGGAAGCTGCGTGTAGAGAAATAACCATAAAGTAATGCATAATTTCAAAACTTAACATGAACCATAAAGCACTTCACTAAAATAGTGTTGTTTTGGTTTGGCTGTCATTTGAAAAAAGTTGCAATATAAGGAAATTCACCACAACAGTATTCTTCTCTGAAGCTACATGGGACACATAACTAAAACTAGTTTCAGTTTAAATCTCAATCACGCACTTAGGTTTACACATAAAAAATTATGTTTTCTACGCAATTTCTTTTCCATTTCTTTGTAGATATGGAAGTCCACTACAAAGTAGATGTAGTCTGACTCTGCTTTCCGGAGTGAGTGTTTGATCCCAATGTTAACCTAGATCAAAATATGAAAAAAATCTCTAACCCTTTCAAAGACTGATCATGTCTCCTCTGCCACTGACTTTGAGGATGTTTCAAGTCATTTTTGATGCAATCAATTTTTTTATTCTGTCAAATGTAATGACAGCATACCTACGGTGATGATACTTGCTGATGGGTGATGGCAAGATGTGATTTGTCAAAGCAGACACATTCTTATCACAAACTTGTCTGCAATCAGAGGAGGCAATAGGAGAAAATTCTAGTAACTTCCCCAAACCACACATGTAGAAACAATAGCAGAGAGAGGACAACCTTTTAGTGAAATGGGTTCACAAACACAATACAATGCCTCAGTCAAAGCTGTGTTACACAGTGGATCTAAAGCCTAAGAGGCTGTTTGGTATCTAATCCTGATATCAACCTCCGAGGCAAAATCCTCCGCTGATAACATCAGCTCAGGAGGCACACAAGTGAATCCCAGCCCAGGCATTGCTCATGCTCACTGAGTCCATGCAGGGCAGCCAAGGTTCACCTCTGTTCACATTACATAATTACCTCCACAAGATAATGTGGAAATCTGACAAGTTCACAAGTGAAAACCATCTGAAATGCACATTTTCCTCTGGCTTAGCTGTGGCTGCTACTACATTGCCAAGAAACTTGAATTTTTCTAGCTGCATAAGCAATGCTAGTTATAATTGCAAAGGTGTTAGCAAGGCCACAGACACCTTCTGATACGTGCAAATACAGTGATATCAGCAAAGTGGTTACGTTTGTCAGCTGCATTTGGACTATGCATACTGTGTAATCCTGCACTTATTTAGCCAACCACAAGAAAAATGGCATGTGACAACCTGTAAAGGAGAATGTTATTGATTACTATGACACGCCAAGCGAAAGGCTGAGAAAAGGACCCATTTTTGGAAGTGGTACGTATGTCTTAATTCTGAACTTATAAACTTCTTAGTCCTTGACAACTTTATTTTCTTTTGAACCTCAAGGATGGGTGTTCTACAGAGTCTCTTCTCAAATATAGTATGCAGCAACTTGCATAGATACTCATGTTGTAGTCCAGCTAACTATTCACCTGGTTATCATTCAACAGCACATTTTCAGGTTACACTGTGGGCTTTGTCACTACAGTCAATAATAAAGAAAAAGGTTTTCCTTAAATTATTATTAAATGCTTGTCTAATTGCCAGTACAATGTTAAATTTGTGCCTTGAGAAAAATCCTATTTAATGGCTTGTCTGTAGGTGGACTGTGTAAATATGGGCATTTATATATTCATTTCATCTGTAAGAAAGCGACCTTTCATTATCAAGCAAGTGTTCACTACTTATAACAGCATTGGAAACAAACGTAAAGAAGAAACTGTTAGAGAATTCCAGCCAAACACGACTGACTTCTAATTAACGCAAACTAATTTTTTCCTTTCTACAACTTGTGTCTGCCCATTAAAGAAAAGGAGAGAAGACAGAGTCAGAGCCATGTCACAGGTGTGCAGTTAAAGGACAGGGATGAACCGGCACAAGGTAGAAAGAGGGAAAGCCTTTTTTTACTTGAGAGTAGTCAAATACAGGAGCAACAGTCCAGAGCAGCTGGGGAATCTCCATCTTTGGAGATATTTAAACCTCATATAGACAAGGTGTTGAGCAATCTCATTTATCTTAACTGCTTTGAGAAAGGCATTGGACTGGGGCAGGGAGGAAAGGGATGGGGTTGTGTGCGGCCAGAAGTCTCTTCCAACTTCAATTATTCTTCAGTTCTACAATTCTAAATAGAGTTGGGCACAAAAATACAGAGAAACATGTAGATCTTTTAGAAGTATTTGAGGTCTTATTTGCTTGCTAGTCCCAAACATGACAAATTAAAATACACTCAAAAATCTACTCCAATAGACACAAGCTGAAATATGTGATGTCAAGATCAAGAATAGCAAGAGAAAAAGCTAAAATACCTCTCTTTGATAAAATATATCGCTTGAAGGTAACGATGTCTTTCCAAAGATGAAGGTACAACTGCAATAACTATTGATATGGGGAAAGACTGGGAAAAAGGTAAATGAAAAGAGTTGGTACCTTCAGCTTCACTTAAAAAAATCAAACATTTCATTTAAAAATCAGTGTTCCACTTTTGCTGCTTCTAACATGGAAAAATGATGACAACAGAATGGAGACTTCAGTTCAAGTCAACAGCACATCAGAGGCCTCTCTAAAATAAAGTATGGGGGATTTTTTAGTGTGGTTTTCCTGAGTCCTTTCTCAATTTTTTCTCTAGCAATTTCTTCTTTTTCTTTTTCTCCTGTCGTTTGTCAGCATACAAGTGTGAATATAAGCATTATGTATCACTTGCAGGCATAAGGAATGGAAAATTCTGAATAGTACAGTTACTTCCTACAAATCCAATTATTTTCCTACACTTTTATTAAGAAAAAAATTTGAAAATCACCATTTAACAGCAGATGAATGAGTGGACAGAACATGCAGGTCTGGTCTTTAACCAGAGATGGTGACAGGATAAGACAAACACCTTCCTCAGTGAAGTAAGTCTTGCACTATGACGATTTTGTGAAGGTGATGTGAGCTTGCTGTGTAAGGAGCCACTGTTCACACACTCCGAGTAAGGAGCCTGACAAGACACACTCTTTGCCACATCTACTCAGCAATAAACCTCGGCTCACACGTTTTTCAGGCACATCAAATATCTCCCAACATAAAAAGAAAGCAACTTTCAGCCCAGCTGAAATAATACAGCTCAATCCGTCCACTTTCCCCTATATAACCGAGTTGAGAAAAAACAAACAAAAACAGTCACAGAATTGATTTTCTCTTGCTGTTCCTTCTTTAGTGCTACTCTCCTTTTAGTAACACCTCTGGAGACCTCAACTGCACATTCCTTTTCCAGCAAGACCTCTTCAGAAATCAATAGCACCTATTCAAGGGATTTATAGCATGATTCTGCAAAATCCTTTCATGGAGGCTTGCATAAGTTGTCAGAGAAACTCTGTGCAGCATTATCTTTACAAGAGCTCTTCTAAGATAGAAAAAAACGTCAGTGAAGCAATATAACATAAGTACCACACAAATATCTAATGAATGTATGCAAGATTTAAGATAACTTTGAGAATGACAAAGCTGGAAAATTCTTCTTTCTCTGGCTTGAGGAAAGCCATTGCCACTTAAAAGCAGGATACCGCTTTAAACAACTGAGAACATTGAATTCTTTATTATTTTAAGTTCAGTGTTGCTGTATTAGAGGAAGGAGGAGAGAACACTAAGATTTCTGATCGATAGCTGTCATCAGTAAAATCTCAGTGTGATGTAACTGAAAGGGATGAGACTGGTAACATTTAACAATTTGCTGTACTGAAGAATGAAACATGACCCAAGCATGGCAAAATCTGTGCTGAGCCCCACCAAGAACGTGCAGGTAAATCAGCTTCAGTTTGTAGATCCATCTGCAGCACTGGGAAATCTCATTCTTGCTCTGCATTCCCCTGATTGCTGACAGCACCTACAGCAGCTGCTCGTTAATGCTGCCTGTGCAACTGAATGATTCCACTGCTCTGAGGACAGAAGTTGTGCTTTCCGATTATCTTTCAGATCCATCCAGGTGACACTGCAAAACACAAGCAGAGGTAGGTGCAATTTCCTCATCACTGTAAAGAAAAGTGAAGTACTGAGTTGGAGCACTGGACAGGCAGCTTTGAACAAATTTTTCCCTGTTTTTCCACGAAATTCTTTCCTCCAGCAATCCAACACAACCAGAGAGTTCGCAGAGAGCCATTTGGGAAAGCGACAGCAAAGTAACCCAAAAGATCTGTACATGATCTGCTTATTGTGCCCTCAAGACAGGCTCCCCCTTTCCAGCCAAACAGGTGATGGGGCAAGGTCTGGCTAGTCTTTGGTCCCAGCAATCCTTCCTCGTCCTGGTGGGGCCAGACTCAGTGGGTCGCACCTAACCTGTATGGTCAAAGCATTGAGCTGTGGATTCCTTGACTTTCACCTCTTCCCTAGTAGGTGGCTAAGAAAAGCCATGACCTTGCTCTCTCCCTGGAAGGATTTGCATGTCTTTAGGAACAAATTTCCACAAAACAAACAAACATACAAACAAACCCCAACTGCAACCACTATTCATTATCTCAAGCATTTTTAACACGCATTTGGTTTTGTAAACCAATCTGCCATTGTATATAAAAAAATAAAAATAAAAAATAGAAAAAAATTTTTTCTTTGGTGAAGGATTATTTTCAAGAATAGTCACAGTAAGAAGGCACTCTCTGTGTGTTCTGAGAGTATTTTTGTGCCCAGCAGCAATACTGATTTAAGTATTCAATCTTTACTGTACCTCACCCATTTCATGTTTTAAATTTTACTGATAGAACTAACCACTAATTCACTTCAGATCATTGTCTAGAAACTATTTTAACATAGCAAAAAACATCCAGAGGATTGAAAAGCACATTGTCTCAACAGTTTCTCTAATTATGAGAAAAGAAAAAAGATAACACAGAAAATGCTAGCCTGAGACGTTAAAATAACAAATTAATAGACGGTATCCAGAAATACACAATATATTGATCTTTGTTTAAGTATTAGCATTTAGGGAACCGAAGCATATGAAAATCAACCATTATCACTTTTCTTGCAGAATTCTTAAAGAGGGAAAATTATTAATATCCTTTGTTGCAGAAGTATTTTTCATTATATTTAACATTTTGCCAGTACCTCCTCATGCATTCATTCCAAAGCACCAAAACAGTACAATGAAATACAGTGAAAGGTGAAAATTAAAAATAGAGAACTAGGCATATAAAGGTCCTGAACAACTACTGGATTCTTTGTTCATACTGTCACTCTCTAATTTTCTGTCTTCAGAGAGACTGCACAGACACAGACGAGCATTTCTTAATCATATTCCTATAGAGGATGAAACAGGAATTTTTCTTTAGAAAAGCATGGCAGGATAAAATACTGTGGAGACAATTTTAAGAAGAGTGCAATAATTGCAATTTGTCCCTCAGTTCTTGCACTTGCCTTCACAAAGGATATTTCTAAAATTCAGCATGTATCAGATTTGATGGCTCTGAAAAGTAATGAAGTGTAGCAATATGTGACTGATACATTTGACATGGCCAGGATTTCAATAAAAACTAAACGACTGGGTACATCACTTAATAAACATTCTGTGTACATACAAGAGAATTTACTCAGGTGGTTCATTACCTGGTCAACAAGACTCTCAGAAAAATGAAGAGAGTATAAATAAAAGAACAATTAATGCAAATGTGACATCAGGGAAATGGATTCACCTAGTCAGGAAACGGAGACGTTCTGTTTAAGTCATATACAACCAACCATGGCTACTCCTTGGTTATGTCCTGGAGTTTGTTTAGGGCACTAGGCTATTTCTGTCCAATGAAGGTAAAGATTTTCATAATCCTATTTTTTTCTTGTTATGTTTGCTATAGAAAGTTATAGAGAGTTTTAACCAATCTTCCTTCCTTCCTTCCTTCCTTCCTTCCTTCCTTCCTTCCTTCCTTATTCCGAATTCCTTCCTTCCTTCCGAATTCCGAATTCTTTCCTTCCTTCCGAATTCCTTCTTTTTCTTTTCTTTTCTTTTCTTTTCTTTTCTTTTCTTTTCTTTTCTTTTCTTTTCTTTTCTTTTCTTTTCTTTT
>JAWWMO010000175.1:3952327-3973222 GCA_035047845.1 Dendrocincla fuliginosa | reverse complement strand
CTTTTCTTTTCTTTTCTTTTCTTTTCTTTTCTTTTCTTTTCTTTTCTTTTCTTTTCTTTTCTTTTCTTTCTTTTTTTCTTTTCTTTTCTTTTCTTTTTTTCTTTTCTTTTCTTTTCTCCTCCCCTTTCTATGGTAGGATTCATGCTGACTTTTTTCAGCCTTCTGAATCTTCAGTCTGTTTTTCTTAAGGACCTGACTCTAAATGTTATCTCACATTAAGCTGTGAGATAACACATCTCTAAGACCATCTTCTTAGAAGGGAAGACACATTTCTGTATTCTTTTATGTCAACATCCATCATCAACACCATGCCATCAGCTCCAACCATGCACAACAGAAACGTAAAAATACAATCTTTTCTAGTCTAGGAGTCCCGTTGAGCACATCTCACAGCTAAAAGAGTTTCTGACAATGCCACTTCAGCCATGTTAAATCCTTCTTCCAACCCACGTGGCATTTCGTATGGCTCTGTAGTCGATTTAATAAGGAGTCCTTCAGTGTCACCAAGAGATTTATCATGAAAAACAGTGATTTCCAAGACCCCAGAAGTCATTTGAAACAAACACTTTATATCCACAAATAACAAAAGACTTTTCTTTCTTCATTGTTCCATTACAGTGATAATACCAGACAGCTTCAGGAATATCAGAGAGAGTGAAAGCAGAGCAAAAGTCTCTTATTATAAATGACTGACTAACAATACTACTGCTTCCCATTAGAATGCTTTAATTTTTTAAACCCATTAATATTATTTCCACTGATGCATTCATCACTATAATTAAAATGGGTTTAAATCACAGTGTTTAAAAATAAGTTGTAAAGAAAACAAGAAAAAAAGGATGTGAGTTGTTGGGATGTTGGTTTTTTTTAATATTTTTTCCTCAGCAAAGACACAGAGACTAGCCTATACAACTCTCAGAAAGCTAAACTCCTGGAGTTTAGTCAAGGAGTATGGGAATGACTAGTCTGTGAGTAGGGAGTCAGCAACAGGGATAAAAAAGACACTGCTTCTCTGTTTTCTAGCGTCTTGTATTCTCCTGAGGCTGATTAAATGCCCAGGGCAAAGGCTATGGAAGAAAAGACTTCGAAGTAACCTACTGCCTTAATGATTTTTTTTTGAATGAATGAATGAATGAATGAAAGAAGCCATTGCAAGACATGTAACAATGTGAATTACTATATGAAATGAGTTTAAAGACTCACACCTCTCAGGAAAAGGGAAACATAAACCCTTCATTAAAAAAAAAAAAAAGGCAAATTTAAGAACACCAACATATTTTGTGCCACGATATCTGTAAACCAAGACAAGCTTTACAGCTCTGAAGATCTTGATTGAGCAATAGGGAACAAAGACAATTGTTGTAGTGAAAGATTTGTTTCCTTATGCATTTATATTAATTACAATTTAAATTGCACCTTAGCATGCACCGAAAATGTTGTTTTTGACAGGATCAAGGATAGAAATTTATTAGGGGCCAGTCAAAACCAAAGTGACAATATCTAAGTTACAGTTAGGAGATCCAGCTCACTGCTGAGTGCTGGTGGATAAGAAACCACAGGCAGTTTGAGGTGGCAGGAAAAGAATCCAAAACACCACTGAAACCAACACACCCTGGATAATATCACCATCAAAGGACTACTGAAGAAGAGATCTGAAGAGGCAATAATGCTGAAGATCTAAACGACTTTTGGATCAGCAAAATGTTTTATTGGTGACCAAAGAAATTCTGATCCCTGATGGTTCTGTGAAGTTCAGTAACTGAGCAGTGGTCTGATTCAGGCATTAGTTTCTCCCATTTCTAGCAATGGGTGGAAAAGGAAAACCTACTTATGTACATCTCCGAATTTTGAAGGCCTTTCTTTATACGGAGACCAAGTCCCATCATCTTTGTATTTCTTATATCCTGAATTTATGTGATGGGTACAGAATTTGGAAAATGGAAGGGCTGAGGCACGAGGCTCCTCACAGTGTTCCACGGGGGTCACTCACAGCCCCAGCTACCCTGTTAAAGGCAGGTCTGAAACACCTCCCAGGGTTTAACCTCATACTCAGCACAGCACTTGAGTTTTTTCATCTTTCCTCCCTGTAGAAGATGGCTAGGAATGGAAGACAGTAATCTGGCTGAATAGTGTCTTAAGGGATAAGGGACAAGTTTGATGGACATTGTTCGATGTTAAGCTGGGTGCTGATAATAAATACACCTTTTGTAAACTGTAGAGAAAACACCTTTCCAAAACTTGAACTGAAGCAATGACAACCCGTGCAGGGGTCCAATGCCAGTGGGGGTATTCACTGAAGAGTTTTGACATCCTTACTGGAGAACACCTGCTTCTTTCTCAAGCCTATGATGTGGGTTTCAGTCCCTCACAACCGAACGTCAAACCTAATGATTCAAGAACAAAACACAGATGTCATTCTCTCCTTTAATAAAGTACACCACCATTTATCAGATACCCACCACAGCTCTGCTCCTCTCCTGGATTTATTTTGTAAAATCTTACCTTTTCAGATTGAATCTAACTAAAAGCAATACTACAAATTACTAAAACAGAAAGGTTGGGCTTTTTTTTAGATTTATTTTTCTAAAGAATGCAAATCACAAATGCTTTATAAAACAACCAGAATTGAATAAAAATTTTTATGATTATTCCAAGATTGCTTTCAAGCAGAAGAGAACACATGACAAGGTTTCTTAAAAATAATTAGTTAATATTTAATTGTCTATAGGAAAGAACAAAAACTTGTCAGTCAGCTGGAGATCCTCAGAGACACTTAGACTGCCATCATTACATCATTTTTGATGGTTGAAGAATTGATGGCTTATTATGTAATTTCTCAGGTCAAATGCTAAGACTAGGGGATTTCTTTTTTCCTCCTCAGCTGCCCAAACACTTGCACAGCCTTGGCAGGTTGCTATTAACCTACACTGCCAAAACAAACCAGACAAAGCCTAAAGAACTTCCATGTAATGCACTTTACAAAGTCCTTGAATCACTTTTTTATAAGAAACTACTATTAAAATACTATGATGAGCCAAGGATCCCCAAGATATGTTGACTTGGCTCTAAAAATAAGTGAATTCTGTGTCAAAGCATTTGTAGGCACAATGTAGCAACTGTGGAAACAGGAAGAGTTACCAAATTTTACCCTTCAACTCAATTATCTAAACAAAACGTATATATTAAGAAGACAATATCTTGCACTAATATTGTTCTTTTCTCCTCTTTTTTTAGTGTTCACACTGTGATCTTAAAAAAGATTCCAACCTTAATGATTATATGATTCTATGATATTCAACAGTCTTGGTATTAACTGACTTATAAGAACAGTATCAAGAAGGATAAGTTAATAATTAAAAGAATAACCAATAGACAAAAGAAATACATGATATAATACTGGATTTGAGATATTTAGCATCAGAATTTAAGTCCTAAATTTGCAAAAGACACTTCAATTTTAGAAGTCATATAAACATACATAGCTCCTCTACGTTTATGTGAAGATAAAAGTAAAATTTTATTTCCAAATACAGAGTAAACATCTTTTGGTTTCCAATCCAAGTATTTTCTTCCTTTCTCAACATTTCAGAGAGCCTTGAGTCCAAGAACGCATTGGACTGTTACCGAAAGCATCAAACATGACCTTGAAGAGAATAGATAGTCTGCCTTGAAAGAAAATCCACTTGCTGAATCTCAGCTAACAATTAAGACAGGTTCTGCAATTAAAGCAACCACATCTTTTTTAACTACGCTTTCATTTTTTTCGATTAATTTATTTTCAAGGCCACAGCCATTTCACTTGGCTAAATGTATTTTAGAAAGAGAAAAAAGCTCATCACTTTTTCAAGGGTGTTTTCTTTAATTTCTATCATCATTCAATCATTTGCACTGCCAGTAACTTCTTTCAGCAACAACCATGCAAATTGCCTTTCCTCTTCAATAGGAAACTTTCTGGAAAACTTGGGATCATGACAGAGCCAGAACGTGCCCTCAATGCTTCTTGGAACATACCTTGCCCTTGCACACAATGCACATTTTAGAGGACATGATGCGGCCTCACAGTGTAACTCAGGGGGGTTTGAAAAGAAAAAAATATGAGGAGTCTTATTTTGGAAAGAGGAGTTTTCAATGAAATTCTCCTTCTAAAGGAAGGCTTCGTGCCTTTACTGGAATTCATAAATCAGCCAGAAGAAAACTGCCACTCCAAGATTAGCCCCAGTACTGAGGATTGTACAGAAAACCACATGGGCCAAGCAGGAAAAACACCCATTACTGTCATTAGGAAAAATAGGTTTTATGAGTTGACTGTCTTTTTCCACCAAAGCACCAGTTCATTTGTTCAAGTTTAATAGTTTATTATACCTTTAATTGTAGAAGTTATTCCCATACCACTTTAACTTCAGAAAATTATCTCATATAGTGGGTGACTGAAATGTTTAGTCACAGAGAAAGCACTAGCTGAATTAGATTTGGGAATTTATTGCTGTGTAAATGAGGTCATGAAAGCCTCGAGATCTCCCTACAGGATGACTTTATAGTACAACTGCAATTTTGGAATATACATGCCGGTGATAATTCTAAAGCCACAGAACATTAGACCCAAAACACTGACATGAGATTTTGATGGAGGAAGCTTGTGAATTTACTAGAAAATAAACAGCAATAAACTGCCTGCAGAATGGCTGTAATTATTCAAGATACTAAGAAAACTTATTCTTGGACAACATTATGATAGCAATGTTTGTCTTAACATGTGGCTACTGGAAAGCAAACATTTAAATTGGCTTCTTCAGACAACTTTTAATACAGGAAAGCTACAGGGTTCCTATAGCTGCAAGGGCTTTCCAGGCAGAGCTGCTGGGCCTCTTTATATAGGAATATGTAAGATTTTCCTTTCTATCAAGATGATAAGCCTTGATCCCATGACTATTTATACTTGTAAGAAAATAAACCACAAACCCTCACTGTGAAGCTTCCTTGATCTTGTGGAATCCCTGTCTCCTCTTTGATGGTCAAGAAGCAGCTCAAAAATCTTCTGCAGGAAAAGTTCATCTCATTGCCTGTCAGTAGGCCTCAAATCCCAAGTACATTTACCTTTCAACCCCACCCGGATGTGTCTGTGACAACTTCTGCTTCAACCTAACCAAATCAAACTCCATGTAAATTAAGGTGATTGACTTTTTCAAAACGTAGGCAGTGTTCCATTTTAGTCAGTGTGCTCCCACTCTTTCCATTTGAACATTTGGGGGGGGAAGATAAGTGTATAGAAATAAAGGATAAAAATGATACAGATAAGGAAGAATGTATAGGGAAAAAAATAACAGCAGACAAGAAGGCACAAATATATGCCTTTAAATTCCAAGCTGCCTGTTCTTGCTGGACTGGAGCTCATTACTGCATTCCTGATGCTCAGCTCACTCTCTCTCTCACACAAACATGTTCTCCTCTTGTATTCATTTTTGCCAGCACACCAAAGGAGAAGCCTACATTGCCCTGCTGAAGGCAATCAAGCAGAGAGAACTCAGTGCCTTTCCAGAGCAACACAACAACACGTGCTGGGTGACAGAAACGAATTAATATATTCTTGAAATACTTGGAGTAAGTCAAGGAATGCAAGGAGAAAACTAAGGGAGATCTGAATGATGACCTCCAGCTATCCAGTGGAGCAGGCTGAGCTAGACTTCTGTAAGGGAAGGGGGTATCAAGCATAGAAGAGGAAACTGTGGCTTGAGCATAAGGAGGGGAAAAAGCCCCCATTGAGAGCACAGGGTCTCCAGGGTCATAGTGGAGTATCCAATCCTGGAAATATTGAAAACTCAGCTGGATAAAGCCCAGAAAAACCCAGTCTGCATTTGAAATTATCTCTGCTGTGAGAGAGAAACTGTATCTCACGATCTTCAGAATCACTTAAATTTTGTGCCCTGAATGTGATGCTCTGTATCCCTGACGGAGGGTTGGCCCCACTGTTTCCTATGTGCGGTGTGCATGTTGAGCTGGAGCTTCCAGAACAAACTAAGTGATCTTTTCTGAATCACCATGAGGTTAATACATCATTCTCATGTCTTTTTCTCCTCCTCCCTCTCTCTTGCTGCTTCTCTCATGCCCACAATAAGGAAATGAGTTTGTCTCTCTACATCTAGGTGTCTTTTCAGCTCTTGGAGGGGATGTCATTCCAATGGATTACTCTAATTCTTCGTCTATCTAGAGGAAAGAAATGTTATTGCAATAAAGGCCAGTAGATGTGCCCATTAGCTGAAATGCACAAGGTCACTGAATGCAGTAAACCAATGACTGAGGGAAAGAAACTCTGCATTCTGCTGCCGCTGTTCCACTGTTTGCAAATGAGTCAGCAAAAATGAACAATCATTTTTATGTGAAATCAATGGCAATCTCTTAAGAGGCAGTAACTGTTTTACAAAACAATATGAGGCACTAACGCAAGATCCTGAGAATACAACTGATCCAAATCTCAGTTACTGTAAGGACTTTTCAACTACCAAACGAACTGAAAACTGGACTCTGAGTCAATGTCTCTATCAGCTGAGAGGCACCCAGGTCTCACCTCCGTGTTGCTGCATCATCTTCCCTTCAACCCTCACCATTTGCAGCTGCTGTCAAACATGCTGGAGCAATTTCAGTGGAACCCCAGCCCTTTGAATGCCCATGAGCGCAGTAACTATTTTGGCAAAACACTCAGATTTTCCAGAAATACAAAGTTAACACTAAAATAAAATGCTATGTAACTATTTATTTGGAAAATCCTAAATGATCTTTCTAAAGGACAAAACTAGGCAATCTTACTGATTCGGTGCTATCTTTCTCTGTACCTCACTTTCTCACTTGATGTTAAGGGTTTCCTGAAAAATCTATAAATCCTATGAGCCTAACAAAAAAATATGAAGGATTTTCCAGTTTATAAACCAAATGTCATTGTTGTCAGTCCATCACTTTCTAGGCATTATACATAGGAAGAGATGCATGGTACTAAAGAAGAAAGCTGAAAATTGAAAATTCACAGAGGGAAAGCGTTTTTTACACTACATGTAATTAACTCAAGATTCCCACTGACCTAAAAGATCGTGATGGTCAACAGCCTTTTAAGATCTAAAAGGAGGATTAGCCATTTATACAGGCTGTAGGAATGTCCATGGCTCTTCTGATATCATTGAACATTTATAAGATATATTCATCTTCGTACTTTGGGTATGACACAGCCACCTGCTGCTAAGGATTAAAAGGGTGTGTGATGCCCCTGTGCACCAGAGATACCAGCCTAGATGGCCCAACCTTTTGTCCTAATCCCAGTGCTGGAGTAAACTCCATTTCTGTCTCACTGAAGTGTATTTCTTCAAGAGTTGTACCTTGATTGGCCTAAGTGGGGTTATGAACACATGGCAAGTGATAACAATGGAAATCAAAGGGGAAAGCAAAGTGCAAATTACCCAAATGACTGTGTGGACTCAGCAAGAGGAAGGTGAACATAAATTATGATTGGCAAATTTTTTCTAACTTGTTTAAAAAAGGACAAGTTACAAAAGTAACATCAAAACCTCCTTACCAAGGACTCCAAAGGACCAGGCTGTTGATCAAACTGAGAGACAGAGTAAGCAGCTTTCCAGAACACCAAACAAACCACAGACACACTGTGGGTGAAATGAATTAACGTAATCTTTGAAATCCTTGGAATACATTAAAGCCATCCAGAACCTAAAAAAAGGAAATTGAAAATGAAAATAGGAGCTGCAACACAAGGAAACAGGCATTTACTGCTTATAATGTGATGCTTTTCAAGTCAGGAGTAAATGGAGAAAATACATTTTTCACAATCAGCAGCAAATTCCACTGAACCTGCATTCATATAGCACAAAAAGTATAACTTCTATACTAAGTTGTACAAGAAAGAGAATAAAGCTCATTTTTCTAACATTTAAGACCACTAACAAAACTCCCCAGACCTGCATCTGCTTGACAGTAGGAAAATTTCAGCACAAAGATGGCACATTTCCTAAGAGAAAAACAATTGGAAAAAAAGAGTCATGAAAAAACAAGGCTCGTTTCTTAATTCAGAACAGTGACATTAGATCTTGTTACTGAGGAAACACACTGCTCCACAAATGGAATCACCCTAAATGGAATTCAGCTCTCTCCGCAAAATGTATGTACATTGAAAAAAGGTTCACACATCATTCAGCAAGAACATGCTGATGGCATGCACATATGCCATCCTTGGGTCTGACCCCACTTCTGGTGTAAATACCAATCTTTGGGGGTTCCAGCTGCTCTGGCCACCCACAAGAAGAGCCAGGAAGCCCCCTGGTCCATTCTAAGGTAGGGTTGAGGCTGGGCTGGGAAGGAAATTAAAGGAGAAAACCCTACATCCCTTTGAGATGGTTTCCATGTTACAGCCTTACCTATGCAAGAAAAAGTGACATGCAGCACTGCAAGAGATAACCAGCCTGAACAAACAAATTGAAAACAAATACCAGCCATATCATCTCCAGATACACTTTGGAAAGCAAAAGAATACAAGAAAGGAATTTTTCTGTCGATCTACACTTCTCAGCACTGATCTAAAAAATCAGTTTTTGCCAAAAAATAAAGGCACGTGTTACTAAGACAGTAGAGAAAACGCAAGAATTCAACATGAAAAATTTCCTTGAATTGTGATTATACCATGCATGTGATCTGGACTGCAGTTCTGCTGAGTCTGCCAGCCCAGCGGGAGCAGAAGGAGCCCACTCTGTGTGCAAACCCCTGAGACAGAGGAGATGTAGAGGAAACCCATTGTAGCCATTTACAGAGAAGTTGATAAAGTATTTGAAAAATACTGTTAGCATTCTGCTACAAATTTATGTCTGTTACAGGTGCTGCTTAAGGCTCTCTAATGCTGCTAGCTGAATCAAAATGACCAGGCACTCCTCAGTACAGAGGGAAAAGGCAGACCCAGGCTACAAGTCCCTGCTGGGTAGGTCAGAGATGGCAGATGACTCAGGAATTATATTCCATTACTCCATTTGAACCTAAAATCTGAGCCATTATGCAAACACAGTGTAAATATATCCCTTTAAGAAAACAAACTGTAGAATCATAGTTATAGAATCACAGCATGGTTTCTGTTGGAAGGGACATTAAAGATCATCCTGTCATGGGCAGTGACAACTTCCACTAGACCAGGTTCCTCCAAGACCTGTCCAACCTGGCCCTGGACACTCCCAGGGATGGGACAGCTACACCTTCTCTGCCTAACCTGTGCCAGGGCCTGCCCAGCCTCACAGGGAACAATTCCTTCCCAATATCCCCTCTGCCATAGCTTTCTGTAGCTGACTTTTGGTAGAAGGGCGGCTTCAGGCGTGGCTTCTGTTAGAAGTTGCCAGAAGCTTTGCCTGTCCCATGGAGCCAATGATAGCTCGTTCCAGGAGGGACTTCCTGCTTTTGAATCATAGTACTGTCTCTGTGGAGAACATATTTAAGAATAGAGGAGTGTTCCAGCCATGGGACAGCAATGCAGACATCAAGGTAGGAGCAGGGGAGGGAGGAACCCCACAGGAGGAGGGGAAGGACTCAGAGTTGTGGCACCCTGTAGCCCGTGGCGCAGACCATGGTTGTGCGAGCTGTCCCGCCGCAGTCATGGAGGACCATCGTGGTGCAAAGATCCCCCTGCTACCCATGGAGGAGCCCATGCCGGAGAAGGTGGATGCATGAAAGACGCTGTTACCCTATGGGAGGCCCAGGATGGAGCAGGGTCCTGCAGAAGACCTGTACCTATGGCCAATGGAGAGGGAAACCCATGCTGGAGCAGGTACAGATTATCCATGAGAGACTGTATCCGATGGAGTGGCCCACGGGGCAGCAGATTGGCAAGGACTGCTGCCGAAGGGTGGACTCACGTCAGAGAAGTCCATCCAGGACAGTCTCCCGTGGGTAGGACCCCACGGGAGCAGGGGAAGGACTCAGAGCTGTGGCCCCCGTGTACCCATGGTGCAGACCATGGTGAAGCAAGCTGTCCCCCCGCAGCCCATGAGGAGTGACAGGACAGCAGATTGGGCAGAACTGCTGCCTAAGGGTTTGGACTGACATTTGCAATGACAGAAACAAAAACTGACTGCAACCCCCATCCCCTGTCCCCTGCACCACTGGGGGGGAAGGAGGACATGGAAGGGGGTGTGGGGGGGAAGCATTTTTGAGACGGATTTATTTCTCACTCCTTAGATCTTATCCTGCTATTAATAAATTTAAGTATTATTCTTACTCTGAGTTTGTTTTGCCCATGAAGTTAATCAGGCCTCTTCCATCTCTTATCTCCACTCATGAATTCTTAGTTGCTTTTTTCCTTTTCCTCTGGGAAAGGGGGCCTGTAGGAGTTTGGTTGAGCACCTGGTATTCAGCGAAGGTCAAACCACCACAGTGTCTAACCTTGCCCTCTGACAGTGGGAAACCATTCCCCCTGGTCCTGTCACTCCAGGCCCTTGTGCAACGTCTCTCTCCATCTTTTTGTAGGCTCCCTTCAGGTATGTCCATATGATTTATAACTGAGCATTGCAAAAGATGGAAATTTACTGAAAACAGGTGCTAAACTCAATTTTATCATTGATTGCAAGGCCTACAGGATCTCTTATCTGTAAGCTTGCTCAGAAATATAAATAAAGATATTGGCATGTATGCTAAACCTACATCAAAACTGTTTCTTAAAAAAATCTACCTATGATAGATCACACATTTTATGCAAATAACTGCATGGATTAAATCTTGAATTTAAATAACATTCCACAGCTACAAAATTTTTAAAAAAGTTGCATAGAAATTTTCCATGCACTCATAAAAATTTTTTCCAAATGCAGGTATCGAAAGACACAGGAAATCATACGAGTCTGAAATTATCTGCTTCCTAAAGATCTTTCCTCTGAAGCTCAAATAATTAGAGGTTGGCTAACCTTTAGAAATATGAAATACTTATCATCTTGCATCCCACTACCTAGTCAGGGTAAAAAAATTGATAATGTTATGTATTTAGATACCTTTAGTCATTTTTCTCAGAACAGAGGGATTTCATCGGATAATAAGTGGTATCAAAAAGCATGCAGTAAGATCTACAATATAATGCAAGATACGTGAGAGGCTGATCTGGCTGTAAGAAATAAAAGGGAGATTCTACCCAGAAAAGCAGCAAAACAGACAACATGTGGTGGGCTTCTTCAACATTAGACTAACTTAGTATGGGGGTCTACATCTGAGTCAGTCTTTTGGATGAACTGTATAGTCATTGTATACTGGTGTTTTGGGTTTTTTTTTGAGAAAAAACCAACAAACCAAATAAAAACCATGTTAACCTTGTAAGATGACTCACACTCTACAGTCTGGGATTTTTGCATGAATCAACAGGAACTTCAGAGCGTGGGAGCAGATCACTATCATTTAAAGTCAATTACAAACTACCTTTGAATAGTGTTAACATACAACTCAAAAATTTTGCTATATATACTACAGTCACTGCACCGCTCCACATTCAAGTCAGAATTTATCCTCAGTCCCTGTCTGCACAAAACCTTCCAAAAAGGCTTGTCACACAAATTTCCTTCCCTAGAGTCACTGACTAAGACATATATGTACAATGCAACAGGCTTTTTATTAACTATATGATCAGTTATAGGTTAATTCTGAAGTAACTTAAAACTAAATCCATTGAATTGGTTAGCATGCAAGACTTCGCTTTGCTCAGCAAAGATTTATGAACTCCTGTAAGAAAAATATTATAGTAATTAGGAATCCTTCACAGATTAAAATCTCTGGAAGTCCCTGTAATCCTTTTGCGACCCAAACAAGTTTTCATTGTGTTGCGTTAGTATCTTGACTCTTAGGCAGGAAAATAAACTGCTAATCTCCTCGTGCCTCAGGGATCTATCATGTATCTGGATACTTAGAATAAGGTCAATCTGTCTAAGCATTTTAAAATGTATTAGGGAATAGTCTCATCTTGAACCTGACTTCGCTTCATTGTTATTTGCAATCTGCACAGGCAGGATAAATCCACATACATCCTCTACCAAAACCTATACAGGATCAGTGTTCTTACATGTCTGACACAATTATACTGAACTATTTTAGAGTCACCTGAATGACTTGTGAGTCCACTCACGATATACATTTCCCATTCTCTGCTTTGACTGTGCAACTATTCTTCAGGTCAGTTTTCTACTCCGTTACTAGAGGCAGAGTCTGACAACAGAAACCTTAGTTAGGCTCAATATTTGAAAGCATATGAAATCATAAATTTAAAATTTATGATACGTCATATGGTGTATCACAATGTTTCGCCTGAAGAGATGGTGACAACTTTGTGTACACTACCCAGTATCCAAGCATGTTCCTGAGACAACTGGGATTTCTGTTATTTTCAGAGAAGAATTTGAATTTAAGGTTAATGTAAATGTTAACTCAAATTCAGATATGGGCAATGACAAGTAACTGTGCAGATGAAGCCCGTACTTAACTCCTGATGGAGACGCATAACAGCAGAGCCCAAGGGAGGCCAAATGCAACCCAGATCTGTGGAAGGCTATCTATGGACAGAGCAGCCAGGACCTCAGTCATTCCCTGGATTTCTGCACGTACAGTACCAAGGAGCTTTTCACATTCACCCACTTTCTTCAATCTGCTGGACCTTTCAGCTGGAGGCAAGTCACACCTCAAACCACCTGGGAAAGGGTGTGAAGTGCAATAATTAGCCTGGTTGTCACAACATATGTTACATTACATAAAGAATAAAAGCATGAGAAATTTGGGTTCTATTTGGAAATACTGATTGCAACATCACACCTGAAAAATCACCCTTGTTATGGAAACACTGTCAAAAAAGCAGCTTTTGTAGCATTTCTGAGTCAGGCCATTTCTAAGTGTATGACACTCCAGGAATAAAAAACATTGTTCTTCTGATAATTTAATTTTTTTCCACAGTCTTTTAAGCATCTAAGGAAGATGAAAACAAAATGACATTAAACTCATTCTTAGGAAGGAGAAATTTTTGTTCTCGGCTGCTAGTACGTTGGCACAAGTGAAAAGCTGACCCACAAAGTCAGTGCTGCACCGGTTGTGTGTCTGTTCAGTGGCACTATGTTATATCCTGGCTGAACACTACAAAAAGTGTATCAGCAAAATAGCTTCAAAAAGACACATCTTAGGACCCAGTCTCATGTCTGATATACGTGATGGTTTTTACTGGCTCCCAGCTGAATATACACATGTGTATCTGAGGACAGAATAACAGCAACAGCAGATCAAAAGAACTATTTTGAGAAGCTTCGTAGGAAGTGATACAAAAGAGAGAGTAAAATAAATCAAACACCATCAGCTGGATATCTTTCTTTATGTGGAAAGGTGTAAATACAGACCAATTCCCAAACCAACGGGGACCCATGTGGAGAAGGAAGCTCAAGGACTGCAAAGCAAGCTCATTGAATAATAAGTGCCTAACTGAAACAATAGGAAATGCCAGAGCACACAGGGTATAAAGAAAAAGAAGAAACTTAAAAACAGCTTCACATGAATATAAAGCAAATGTACTAGCGCAATAAACGAACAGAATATTCGGTGTCTACAAACAGGCCCCTGCAGAAAAACACTTACTCTCTTCACCTAGAAGAATCATTCCTGAAAACATCTTCAGAGAAACACCTGCAACGAAGCGGAAAGACCTGAAACACTCACCAGGATTTACTCCAGCAGAACTGTCTCTTGAAAGATGTAAAAAGCCACCATCTCTCACCCACTACATAAGGTGTCAGGTAAATGTAGGAAAATGATTTTCTAAAATACACAAGATGCACCAAAACAAATGATTGAGGTGTATATTACATAAAAGGAGAAAGTACTGCTTAATAATTAATAATGAATAGAAAGACTTAATAGTGAACTCAAGTCATAGCTCTAACTTTTGCTCTTATTCCAGTCAGAATACATTCCATTGTACTACACACTTAAAAAATCCTAACAGCCATTTTGCCTTCTCACTAATCAATCCTATTTAACTTAAAATAAGACTGAGAGAATGCTGTCATTGGACTGTGACAGAGTGGTCAACCACCTGAACAGAATCGATTAACAATCTGATGAAATACAAAAGCCTGCAAATGTTCTCCAATTATTGCCATGAACTGTGCAGCAAGATGTAAAACAGCCCCATCAGCAGCAACACCCTGGCAGTAAGAGAGCTTAATGAAAATGCAAACCTTGCACTAGGTATTGCAATGAATAAACCAGAATCATAAAGTATGACAAAAACAGCATGTAAGAGCTGTGTTCAACACCTGCTTCAACTCTCTACTGTGATGATGTGTAAATTTTGGTATTAAGTAGAACTAATAACTTATACGATAGTTATATCACAGTGGGATTCCAGGAAAATTTTCATTATAAGAGGAAAGGGTCCAAAAATGTAATTACTGAATAGCAATTAAAGTTATTTGATTAACTTGGTTTTCATTTACAATTGCACTTCGTCTCAGAAGCTTAGGGAAGTACCACAGGTGCTACTGGAAGTGTCATTGCTGGAGGAAGTCGTTAGTTAGGCTGTTGCCTTACCCATGTGGTTTTGATGCTAAATTTCTCAACAGGAGTTTTTCATGTCCATTGTAATTGTGCTGCAACCCCCTGCCCCATGGACACATTGCTCCCTCTCCTCCACCTTTTGCCTCTGTTTCTAGTCTACTCCCCCCTTTTCTCTCTGATGTCTCATGCTTTGTCTCTTGAACAGCTTCCATGCAGCGGACTGAGCAGCAGGCCAGGACAAAGCCCCACAACTTTCTAGGATTAGGGGTAAGGGTGAGGGGACCCAAGACTCAGCCACAAATCCCAGCCAGGAGCAAAGGCCAGGCTGGACCACGGCACCAAGCAGAGTAACCAACAGAAACACAACAGAATTTCACTACACTGAAATGGTACACCAATTTCTGACTTACTCAGTGCTTAGATTGGGTGAAAAAACAGATGTTTCTGGTTCTTCCTCACTTTCAATTTTAGTGCAGTCACAGCTATCACAGCCCATTATACCGATTTAAATCCCAGAGCTGTGTACAGTAGAATAAAGATATCTCATATCTCCAGATCAACAACCAAATGTATTTTCTATGAAATCTTACATGTTCATCAAGCATATAAGTCTAAAAATCATATATTTATGGTTATTCTCTGTCCCCTGACTTTCCTCTATGTATAGGAATTCTCATGAGGCTACGCTACATCATCAAGTTCTTTTGCACCAGGCCATCATCCCTTTTCTGTGTGGCACGAATGATAAACTTCCCTGAACTTCTGCGAGGGGTCAGTTTTTTAATGTCATCTGATCGATATCACACCTGCTGTCATCTTTGATTGAACTCCTTTTCCCTCCCAAAACACCCTTTCTGGGTGCCAGGATGGCCAACCCACAACTATAAGTTCTTCCTGTTTCTTGTGCTGTCGTATCAAGAGGCAATTGGAACCTGATGCACCGGGCTTTTCAAAATTTCGGAGGGAACACTGTGAAATATTTTCCATGACTACTTTAGGCAAATCACTCACTATCATTATCACTTTTTTATGAAAATAACAAGGAACTGGTTTTTGCAGAGAAGCAGCTTGGAATTGCTTTGTATATTTTCAATGGCTGTTCTTTGGGAACGATTGTCTTTAATGGTTAAAATAATATAGCAAGGGTGTTCCATATGGGTGTGAAAATTTAGGCAGTCAAGTTAATCTGCCTGATTTTTCAAAACACTGTTTATTGACAGCTCATTCTGAAGTTTCTCCTGAAAAACGTGGCAATGTCAGGTCAGAGCAATGAAAAAAGTCAGTTTACTCCCATGGAAACAGAATAGGTCTTTAGGTACCTGCATTTAGGCATCTGTGACTGAACACTGTTATGGTAAAAAAGGGTACCTAAAGTTTAATTAAATTTATTTTCCAGTATATTTCTTTTTTTAATGGGCATTATAAAGAAGATCCAGTCATTTCCAGGTGTATCAACTACCCAATTAGTTGTACTCAACAGTGGACTTTTTAACTTTAATTTACTTAATAGGGCAGTTTAGCTCATCTTTACATATGAATTATATGCATTTTTCAGTTTGTTTGTAGCAGTGACCTTCCAGTTCCATCGTATATTTGCTTCCACCAGTCCTAGTGCACCAGCCTAAAATCAAGCAAACCACATCAAGTATCCACAGTTACCTCTTAACCATTTAAAAGCCACAAGATTATAGCAGTGCATGTCACTGCAATCACCTGTAATGGCCTGCACAGAAGATTTTCTCAGCTGCACATGACCTTGACAAGAGATTATGCAGGAAGTGTTTGAGACAGCCTGATAAATTGTCTGCACAGCCCCACTTCCATTTCATTTCATCTTCTGCCTTTCTAAATAGATTATCAACAGTTTGACACTGACCAAATCTACTGAGGGGATTTTGTTGAAAGAGGGTGGCAGTACAGGATAGTCCAAAGAAATAACTAACATTCAATTAAACAGGAGTGTCCAAGGCAGGGGGCATAAGATGTACACAGCACTTGAATGCTGGCACAGTTTGCCCTGCCAGCACACTAGGTTTTGTCTGACACTGCAGTACTCCAAGATCAAAACTGTCTACACATCCTACTCACAAGGCAGAAACTAGCCCCTCAGTTTGAGAGTCTTGCCAGGACAGGTTATGCCACGGAAATGCCTAAAACAATACAATCTAGCAATAAAATACTACCCTTTAATTTCCTTCCAGAGACAGAATACCATGTACTAAGGTATGACTGGAGGAATAAATCTGAAGAACTGTTTAAGATAAAGCAGTTAAATGTCTTTAGGTATCTCAGCAAGACTTCTCACTCTCATTAATCTGTAGACAATATAAATTTGTATACAAGCTTCCTCTGTTAACTGATGCAATTGTATGTGTTACAGTTACTGAGAGCCAGTGGGAGCTTCACAAGCCACAGCAATCCTGTGAGGCAGAGCAGCCTGGCTCCACAGGCAGGAGTCCTTTCCCCACGGTCTGAACCTCGAGTCAAAAAGCAAAACATCTGCTCAGGGGCCCAGGTAGTTCTGCTTCACCTGCCAGCTTTACACCAGATGCAGCAAGATTTACCCAGCTGGCACTAATCCTTCAACTTCTCCTTCATCTCAGTTTTCTCCCAGAGGCTGTGTGTTTTCCTAGGCTCTTCCCAAGAATAAAGCAGGAAGGCGGACTGGGAACATGGGGGAATATGGAAAAATTCATTGTGCTACAGCTTCTTGCCTTGTACAGATCTTTGGCAAGGAAGGAAGACAGGAGGGCCTCTGGGAATTGCCTTCCTTCTTTAATTCCTCTTCTGAAAGGTTCTGCCTGAGCTGTTTCTAAAGAGTTAAAGGGTGAGGGAGAAAGGAAAAAAGCACCAGTTCAAAGAATAACCCACTAGTGCAACATGCACTGTGTGATTTTGAGCTGGGAGGTGAGTTATACGGATTCTAAGGCTACTTTAGAGAAAGTAGGGCTCTGCCAGTGGAATCCCTAATGGAAGCCTGTCCCCAGCTCTCCTAGAACATGCCATGAAATATTGGCATTCTCTAACATGAGGAAATTTTCAAGTAACCGATGAGAAACAAGACTTTCTATTGTGGTTTGTCGAATAGCTGCTAAAGGGCCAGCCAGGCCACTATCCTCTTCAGCAGCAGAGCCAGGCAAAATAATATTGGAAGCAATGTATTCCTCCAGATGAAGCTCTTGGTTTACAGTATTTTGGTATTTGAAATAGATATATGCTTCACTAAGTTTTTACGGAACATATTTGGGCCAACTCTTGAGAAATGCTGAATATTTTTGCCCAGAAACCACAATTAAAATTCAGTCTATGTGACTGGCTAATGGATGTGCTCTCCATTTCTACTCCTCAGTGACTGACAAAAAGGGCTCCTGAAGAAACCTATCAGTCAGGCAGACAACAGGTTTAGAAAATGGTGGTCCCTTCTTTGGTTCCATCCCAGACTCTAGATGTTCAGAATTTGTCCTTTGGAGGTTTTCCTTCAGCTCAGATGCTCACACGAAACAAGCAGGTATTTGTTGGCTGTTACCATAGCAATAGCAAGCATGGAATGTTCTGACAGCACAGTGCTTAGCATAATGTCTCCTCTTTAGCTTGCTAACAAATGTCTGATTAAACATTCATGTTCCCACAGACATCCAATCCATATGGATAACTGAATTCGTAAACGCTTGACCCAAATCCTGGTTCATTACATGAGGGATGTGGGAGTGAAGTGGTGGAGAAAGAACCTGTCACAGCACAGCTTTGCTGCTCCAAGGCACGGTTCTTATTGGCAAACTAAATGAACAGCAGGTGTGAGATGGAGCTCCTATATCTGCACATACAGTCTTTATGATATACACAGCCAGGCACACAAAAGTGCTGAAATCACCATGGATCACAAGGTAAAAATATCTTTTGGAATAGAATCATAACTATTTCTTTGACTTTAGAGGGGGTCTCAGTCCTTCAGTGATGTCCTGCTGGAGCTTGCCTGAACAGGTGCCGCTTTAAACATCCCAGAAAAAGTTATCCTGCTCCTCCTTTCTACCCTCACGCAAATCCTTCCACTGTTATGCTGCCCCTCCAAGACATGGAGGGGCAACATGGACAACATCCATGTGTCATCCCATCCCTGTACTCTACAGCATTCTGCTGAGAGAAGAACGAAAGCTCTGGCCAGGAAATGGAAATAGAATGCCAACTACAAGATGTTGCCCCTCCCTGTCTCCCAGGCTGCAATGATGATGCCACGCATGTACTTCCAAGGAACACACAGTAGTCTGTTGGAAGCTGGGGCTTCAGCTGGGGCACAGGGAACATACAGCACAATGAGATAGGATCTCAGTGCTGAGAGAGCACAAAACACGTTCTGTGGATATGAACACTGGTGCCTCATGACTTCAGGGATCATTGTTATTGCTGTTGCTGGGTGTTTTTCCTTTGCTTTCAGAATTTCATGTTAGTGATGTACTACCCTCTGCTAGGAGTGACTGTTCAGGCTCCCTGAAGAGACAACCTAAAGGCTGAGTTGAGATCTTGGTTAAGTCATCAAACACATTCTCTTGGCATGCAAAAATTGTTCTTACCCCTTCCACAGTAATAAATAACATACTTGTTACCACCTTATTTCCCACGCTAAAACAGAAGAAGTTTAAGCCACACACAAGAACAGATGAAAATGTTTAAGGAAAATTTATCCTGTCTTCATGCAGAGTATCCAGGAATAACTCACAGACGTGGAGGATCCATAAGATATTTAATCTCATTTTCATCTCATCTTTTGTCTTGCTTTAAAGATCCCTTCTGTCCTTCCCTGCCAGAAGTCATGCAGTAAGCATTGACTGGTGCCACTGCAATGATATACAGGGCTAGTAAATCACAAATGTGTCAGCTCTAGTCACTGGCACTCTGGGGGTGTTTGGGTCTGTGTGTTATATTAGCAGAGTGTCAGAACTCTGGTGATGAATTCATGTGAAACACTAGCTGACAGAACTTTCCCGCCTGGTATTGGGCTCTCAGCCTCAGCAGCAGGAAGAACATTGTTTACAAACATGGATCATGTGAATATTCATATTATAATGAGCATCACAAATTAGAGTCTGCTTTTTCTGTTGTTTTAAAAACAGCATTATTGAATTCAGTTTCTGTGACTCTCAGTGGTCATTCAGAGCCCCTGTGAAGCTTTAGAGCAGCACTCATGTCACTGTCAGTGGGACACAGTTGTCTTGGGCCTGTGACAGACTAGACTCAGCATTCAGGCAAAGAGAGTCACCCCGCTGCCTCCAGCCTAACCACAGCTCACAGGAATTCATGTACACAATCACATTAGCCATAAAATAAGTCACAGCAGCAAAACATTGAAAAACCTGCGTGGCAGCCCTACACCTAGATGAATTGTAGGGTATAACTATAAAATACATGTTGCTTTTCCCTTCAAATTGAATTACTTTGTTCTGGATGGAGGTTGGCTTTGTAATGCCTAATCAAGCAAATGTCTGCTGTTATCTGTTACAAGCCTAAACTTCCCCTCTTCCCTCCAGATTGTTTTCATAAATAAACAAACAGAAGGATTATGTCTGCTTATAAAGCACAAAACTCTGCCACTTCTTTTGGAAGAGGTGATAATTGCATTCACTTAGTATCAATTTGTTGAAGAACAGAACACTTCACAATTCTTCATCAATTAAAATTTCCATATTTTAAATAAATACACAAAGCCAAGCTGGAAGATGAGCACCTTAGAGACAAACCTCAGGCCATGATCTAGTTTAGCTACCAGTAGCTACACAAGTCACAAAGTTATTAAGAACAGCAATTTTTAGCCATCTGGGGACAGCATAATGTGCAGGGATATTTCAAAAGCTGAAATTCAGGCATTTCATTAACTGACAGAACCCTCAGATAAACTTATGCATACATTTCAGTTCTACGCATATTAAAAAAGTCGATGTTTTCTGTTATGTGTATTTTTGTCTTAATATTACTTTACAGAGAGGAAAACACTGAAAGAAGTGATTGACTCTTAGCCTACCCCGTATATATGTATATATGTGTATGGCCTACTTATAATTGACCCTGCCACTTACATATCTAGTTTTTCACAAGTCCTATTTCTGTGTGGTCCTTCAGAAGGTTTTCATACTTGTGAGATTACTGTGTGTGGTGGTTTGACCCTGGATAAATGCCTGGTGTCCAGCAAAACCCCTTCAAGGCCTTTTCCGTCCCCCTTCGCCTTCCAGAGGGAAGGAAAAAAAACAGCTAGGAATTTACGGCTAGAGGTAACAACCAGAAAAAAAGCTTTGATTAATACTGCGGGCAAAGCAGAACTTAGAATAATGCTTAAATTTATTACTAACAAACTAAAAACTAAAA
>JAWWMO010000175.1:3923547-3945481 GCA_035047845.1 Dendrocincla fuliginosa | reverse complement strand
TTCTAAGTTCTGCTTTGCCCGTGGTATTAATCAAAGCTCCTCTTTCGGTTGTTATCTCTAGCTGTAAATTCCTGCTGTTTTTTTTTTCCCTTCCCTCTGGAAGGCGAAGTGGGGAGGACAGGCCTTGAAGGGGTTTTGCTGGACACCAGGCATTTATCCAGGGTCAAACCACCACAGTAATCAAGACAGCCAAGTCCTCAAGCGATAATTTCAACCACGATGGAACACACTTCTGTAACAAGAACATGGGTGGTAGTTGGAAAGAGAGGAACACCTGGAAAAAAACGATTTCTTGAGGTCGTACTTCTCTTTATTAACAAAAAAAAGAGCATATCTAAACCCAGAGACAGAAACTGTGAGACTTTTGGGCCAGTGAATGCTCCTGATTCTTAAGACCCCTAGGAGATTTTTCCTTTTTACAGCTATTAAACAACTCTGCATGAGGATTGTGTTAAGCAAGCAGGGACCTTTATATGGTTTTAGTATAACAGGGGATTAAAGTCCATGTTTCTGCTCTGAATAACACAAGGCTTAAATATTTAGAATATTTCTGCTTGAGCCATTTCTACTCCCCACTTTTAACCCAAATGTTTGGTATTTTTAGAAAGCACAAGTGTCAGAAAGAAAATCATGTTTTTTCTCCTGTGCTAGTGTAGACACAGGAACTTTAGTATCCTACTTTGTGGAGGGAAATGGCTGAGAGACACAGATTTTTTCAGAATCACAAACAAAAGCTCAAGTCTTTTACCTGAAGAATTTTCAGCATCTGAAAGTTAAAACATTTAAACTACAAAACATCTGAAAATGGATGTGACTTAGGAATTTTTTATAACATTAAACTTCAGTTAATGTGAGCACAGAATTTATAAATATATAATAAGATGGAAAAATGAGGGTCAAGCTCAGGAAAAATCTTGTCTGACCGAAAAATGGGCAAACAGATACAGCCATACCAAGGGGGAGGGCTAATAGTGAGGTGATTACCCTTGGTGTGTAATCACAGAATCCCAGAATGGTTTGTGTTGGAAGGGACCTTAGAGTTCATCTCATTCTACCCTCTGCCACAGGCAGGGACACCTTCCACCAGCCCACGTTGCTCCAAGTCCCATCCAACCTGGCCTTTCTATACTGTTTTCAATCTATAGCCAGCAAATATTTCAACATTTTAACACTGTTTGTGTCTCATAGGAGTGTTAGTGTTGAGTTTCTTAGCCCACTACCTCTCTTCTGTATGGTGTTTTCTCAATGACTAAGCAAAATGCCGGAATTTCTTGTTTCAAGTTCTTACCTCTAATATTGTGTGGGATTTTTATTGGAAACCCTGGAGATTCAGAGGGGACAGAATAAAAAGAGAATGCCTGGATTACACCATATGAACAGAAAATCACTGCCATTCTTATGATAAATGGGAGAGAACCAGTCCATACTGCCAGCATGAAAGGACACCTAACCGGACATGTATGGTTTCCATGTTCCCTCTGTCTCTCTCCTCACTTCTCAGAGGCATAGCCAGCTTTTCCTGCTGCTGATTGATATGGAGTCACCAATGCAAATGGGTATTTCACTGCTACAAAGGGAATGTAAATGCAATACGGAATCAGAAGAGCCGAGGTTTAACTTGACACTTTGTGTCTGTGCTAGTGGCCAACTTGAAAGGAATAAAGCAAAGGAATATGCAGTCCTTTTTCTTACAGTGTACCAAGTTCTCTTATTATCCAATAGACAAAGAGACCATTCTAGCAATTGCCCTAAAATGACCAAAGGTTTGGCAGTCTGTAATCTGCAGTGATTTTCACCTCTCCCAACGACACAGCCTCTTTTCTGTGAGAGGATGTTTCACGATTCCCTTTTTTTTCCCAGCAGAAAAGGCAGACTTAGTGGCATTGGCACTAACATCTGCTTACTGGACATTCCCAACACCAAGGGTCCTTCCGAGAGGACCCTCCTGGGGCCGTTCACATGATTTCTTGCTTTGTTTTTGCCACTATTCTGCCTGGAAGATGGCAACTATCAAAGATTTTTCTTTATTGTCATTTAGATTCCTTAACTGCCGATTGCAACTTTAATAGGTTTTTTGCTGGGTTTTATGTGTGGTACAGCTCCATCTACAGTGAAATGCAGCCCAAACTCCACTAAAAATCAATGACGAGGATGGTATGTCTGAGCAGAAGGCTGCTCTCACAAAAAGTAATGTATCAATTCTCTCAAATACTGTCACATAAAATAACAATAAGCACCTGGATCTGGTTAACTTTTGACTATTTATTAAACACATCCAGGCACACAGATAAAGATTCTGGTTTATGAGAGGGATTTGCATTTTGCTAACAGAACCAGCATTTCAGACATTTACTGAAACACAAACAAAAACCAAACCCATAAAACCAGCAATAATATATGTGCTGAAATTTGTTCAGCACATCAGTCCTGGAAAAAAGGCATTCCCACAATAGCTTAGCTGAACTAAAAGACTAAATCATACATGTGATAAATTGGCAATGAAGGGGAAAAAATCACAGAAGGAAAATTACAGATGATATAGTACAGGAGAATTACAAACAAAAGATTTTCCTTCTTCAAGATGTCATCATTTTTCTTCTCATTTTAATGAGAAAATAGTAAGCATATAAAGCATATGAATTTAGATAAATGGAAAGTAGGGACCAACAATTAAAATAAAAAATGAGAAATTTTGGTAAAACATCCTTTTATCTTAAATAACTTTCTTATCAATTTCTAATGTGGAATATCTGGAAAACAGCTTTCAACCAGACAATGATAGTGACAGCATTGCAATATCATACAATAAGTAAAAACATGCAATCAGATTCCCCACTTTCTAGAATAACTATGAAAGATTCAATCCAGTACAAAAGGGTTATATAATAATTCTATAGCAAAATAATCAATGAAAATAACTACTCAGCACACACAGCAATAAAACCACAGAATATAACATGACTTCATACTTTGAAAAACCAAACCAAACCAGATTGATAAAGAGGAATAAAGCTAAACTGCTTTGTAATTTATGGTTCTGGCATAGAGGGAAGAACTGACATACAGGAATCTTCTTTCCACTCACATACACCTTTGTCAAAGGGCTAGAGAACCTGATTATTCCCCTGGAAAGCAGCTCTCGGAGATCGACAGCTGCATGGTACAATCTCCCTGGTTACACCTCATGCTGGACAATATCCCATGTCCATCTCTCCTACCCAGCTCAGCACTTCTGTCTCTCCCCTCTGAACATATTCACAGCCACTTGAAGAGAAAAGGAGGATCCCTCACCTGGCCTCCCTGCACTCTGACCCCTGGTTCAAAGGATGTTATCAGGAACAGCCCCTACTCCCAGGTTGCTTGGCTCATGTCATATAGATGTGAAGGGTGGGGGGGAAGCAGACAGAATAAGAATCCCCAAAATACTGTTGATTGAAAACTGCAGCCTGAAAAACCCTTCTCTTACAAGTTTATGATGCCCTCTCAGAAAGGTTCCTGTGCTCTTTGTATGTGGCTTTGCTTTTTAGCATATGCTTAAAGTCATTTCATGAAGAAACATAAAATTCCTGAAAATCTCTGTTACATTTTTTAATAGTTTTGGAAAATGCAATTTGATATTTATAATTACACAGACATGGTAAAAGTAATGGTAGATTTTCTTTCACTTTAGTTAATAGAACTGGTGATATAATCATGTCATTAAGCAAGTCTGCTTCAGCAGCTCACACGGAAAAGAAATTACACTGTCATGATCTGTAAAACACTACAAAGTTCTAGGCTTGATCAAACTTTACTGAATGTATTTGTGCTGATTTATAGCAGAGACCTGGATGATCCCAGAGTATCCTTTGATAAAAAACCCCAAATCTTGAAGAATTAGGCAAAAAAAATCTGATTTTTAATACTTGGCATTAAACAATATGGATTCTCTGATTTTGAGAATTGCTGGAGGGCTGGAAGACAAAATGATGAGTTATTGGTAAAGATCTTTGCCTGGGATTCCCAGACATGTCAGAGATTGTGTTCCATCATGCTTCTCTGTACCCCTGATCTACTGGTATCCCTCTGTCCCTGTTACAGCTGTAGCATGAAACCAGGTATCCCTTACACTTGAGAGGAAAATGGTGAGGATAAATACACTGAAGATTCTAATATTCATATATATCACTAACTGAAGATATTAGTCTGCACAAGATGACTGTGGGTGGTTTGTATTTGTGAGATGATTTTAGATCACAGCATCTCTAAGTTATAAGCCCTCCCAAGGGTGCAGGACTACAGCAACTTGTTTTAGGAGCAGGAGTCAGGATGAAGTGGCTCAGAAAACAACAAATCAACCAGCTGCCAGACACCTGCTCCCAAAACCCAGAGAATGCAACCTAGTCTCAAAGCACACTGCAACAGAGATGAATTAAATATGCGCCCTCAAACTGTCCTGTTACCCACCACGGGTATTTCATCTCTCTGAAGAATTTTTGCCAGGTAGGGATAATGTTGCTGTATCCTGTTCACACAAATGCAAACATCTGAGAGCGACAGGATCTGATGCACTATGAATTGTATGCAGTTTTATTTTAGGGAAAAATGAAAAAAGGCAAAAAAGGAAAAATAAACATAATTGTGTAGATTAGAGGGAGGGGAAAAAAGTAAAGAAAAGACCTTAAGAAAAAGGAACCAGAGGCAAAAAAATCTTCTGAAGTTCGGGTAGCTTCAGTCTAGACCAGATAACTTCCTTTGCCTTCGAAATTCAAATTATTTTTGAAAAAGGTTAATTGTGATTCTTTCCAAACTCTCTGGGGTTTCGCTGTTGACGTCAACTGCAAGCTCCCAAGTCCTTCTCCTTCTCCACAAGCAATTACAAATTGCAATAATGTCTGCTCAGTCTTTGATCAGATATTATCTACATTTTCATCTTTTTAATTGAACTCTCCAATAATATCAGTTTCATTACTAGTTCAAATATTGTGTTCCTCAGATCGAGACTACAACACAGTTTCAGAGCTGCCTTTCAGTCAGCTGAAAACTATTAAAAGAATTAATAACTCAATAAAGAAAAATAAACTAACTCCCAATATTAAGTTCTTACATTTTAATGCAAAATCATATGCTGTTTATGCACTTCTCAATTGTTCTCCCACATTCACAAAACAGCTTTCAGAAGATTTTCGTTTCTGTTATACTTTCATTTGGAGTTTATCTTCGGTTCTCTGCGCCCAATATCGCAAGCTGCCAAGAAATTCCCCTGAGTCCTTTCACAAGGAGGTTCTTGCACAAGAATAAACCATGACCCTCTGGACAGCCTGTCATAAAAACCTCACCAGTTTAATCTGGCTTAGGCCAGTCTGTCACTTACAGGGCACCCGAGGCCCAGATCTGTAGTTGAAGACCACCTTTAGCCTTCCAACAAAAGATACACACACACCCATTAGGAGATCAATGCATATATTTTTTCCTCTCTACTTACTGCATGAATTGAAAAGTATTTAACACAGAATGTACTTTGCAATTAATTTTCTTCTTTTTCTGCGCTTTTTTAAATCCTCTGACTGTACTTATTAAAACCATCTCTTTTTAAGCTACCCCTTTGAGAAATATTCAGGCTCCGACATGTGTCTTATGCAGGACTTTCACTGACCTTGTGATTTAAAAAATCTCCTTCTTTCTGTAAAAAAAAAAGAGAAAAAAGAAAAAAGGCTGACTTTTAAAAGAAGATATTTTATGACAATGCCATAAAGGAATGAATAAGGAAGCTTACATAATTTATTTCATTAGGAAGCTTGAGAGAGGCTGAAATATTAATTTAAATGGAAAATATAAAACTAGCTGTACACCAGAATACATCTTAGGAAGAAAAGCGGCAGTCTGCCTCTTTACTTCCTCTCATTCTCCCATCTGACATTCTAAGTTCCTGGCAGATGTCATCTTTATGAAGTCTCCATGCCTTTACACTCACTTAGTCCTTGACTAGCAGCCCTGTGACAAAATCTTCCCCATGCAGCCATTCTGAGCTCGCCTCCAGGTCCACTGGAAGTGCTTAGAATAGCTCAAGGAACAGCCAGAAAAATTTGCCACAGGCAGTTAAATTACCCAGCTTTCTGACCCAGCCTTTGCACTCAGGCTATGGCCCTATAACACCACGGAGACACAGGGTTCAAGGGCTCCCTGTACTTCACCAGCACTGAAAGAATAAGCCGGAATAAGCTGGCACTGCTGATACTGAAAAATAATTCTTCTTGACTTCAACACCCTGGATGGACACAGGAACAAGCTCAACTTGCCCGTTGGTGCTTTGACATCTCACATCCAAAGGGCAACAATCGAGACTGAAAACTGAAGATATACTATGCGAAAGCCTGAAAGGCGGAAGCATCGTGAGCCCAGGAACTTCTGGCATGGTTTCTCCCAACAGAACAGCTCGCTTGGGACACAGTGACCTCTTGGAAGAAGGATTTTTGTCCTCACAGCTGCTGGCCAACAGACTCACTGCTCCAGGAGGCCTCTGGAGGATTCCACTCAACAGAAGCTACAGGAAGATCACAAGGCTCAGCTCATAGTAAATCTCAGTAGACAGAAGTTCATGTGATTTTTAAAGTTCCTAGCATTCAGTTTCCAGGTTCTGTATCTTCCTACAATTCATTGTTCAATTAAAATATATTAATGAACTTAAAAAAATTATTCTATCTTGTAGACATACTTTTGGAGTATTCAGATCACTGTAGTATTTTCTTTCAGTTGCAAATTCTTTGTTTCCTGGAAATAAAACAGTAAGTGACAGGCTTACACAGGATGCAGGCAGCAGTCACATCCCAGAGCAAAGAGGCACAGGGGCTGGCAGTCAAGAAGCATTAAATGCAAACACTCAGTCTCTGCATTAGCCCACAAGGCTCAGGTACAGCGATAACATGCATGAATTTTAAGAGATTAACCATACATTCTTTAAGTTCATTATTTTTCTGGATGTTATTTACTGGTTTCTGTACAATGATATACAAGATATATGACTTAGGAACCTAAAGTAAATCAGATTCAGGTAAGTACATGAATGTAACCCTTAGTAGTGTAGTCCTCATACAACCCAGCCATTTATTTCTCACATGTGCCTGCCTGACTACTGCAGAGGAATTAAACTGCATCTGTTCACAGCAGTACAGAGGCAGAAGGTGATTTCCCAAATTTCCTCAGCATCCTGTCACAGGCACGCCCACTATTTTACTCCTGTGGTGTGTTAATTTGACACCTATGTAACTGGTATTGATTATTTCATATCTGCTTCATACCACCAACTTCAACAAATAATATAATCTAATTCCATTTGATTTAAAAGTAGCTTTTTTAATACTTTCCTTGCTCTTATATACTTCTAAAGTACTATAGCAACATCTTCCTTTCTAATTTGTTCTGTGGATCTTTAAACTGCACGACAATCTTTTCCCTGTATTGCCACCATCTTCATGCAGAGAATTTCCATCACTGTGATTGAAAATACGAGTATATTTATGTTATGCATAATTAATTGCATCTCTCAAGTAGAGAAATCTTAGAGAAGTATATCGGTAACAGTGGTAAAGCAGGACCATGTCAGGGTCAGAGACTATGGAACTGTGAGGAGAAGAGGATGGTAGCCAGAGAAATGGCATTGGTCGGGAAGGAAAAAAGGAAATATGAAGTCTATACTGCATCATGTTATTCTGGACTCAACTAACAGCAACTCCTGGCTGTATTTCAAGCTTTCTTTAGCAATCAGCAAAGTGTTAATTCTCGTTCTCTTCCATGCAGAAACAAGGAGCCTAATTTTCAGTGAGAGGTTAACAATAAATAATTTAAAGCTTTGTCAAGAATGTATGGGTTTTGACTGAGTGTGTAGTCAGTTTGACAACTTAAGAAGCAGAAACCAGAAGAGAAATCCTGTGGCTGCTGCAAGGAATCAGAGAAAGAGCAAAAGCAGCCTATAACGATCTAAAACCATGGGTGCATTAAATAGCCTCAGATCAGCCCATCAAATCCATTTATTCTGCACAGAAATGTAAAACGAGGCTGGGCTTGCTGAGTTCACTTTGCAAGGCTGTGAGGTTTCAGGCTGCAAGCTGGAATCTCAGAATCTGAAGGGAGGGTAACACGCACTGGCAATATGCCTTTCCTGTTTTATAGGGAAACAATAAATTCTCGAGGCTAAATACTGCTGAACATCTGCTCCTCCCAACAATTTTAGTAGAGGCTCTTTCTCAAGATCTGACATCAAGCACATGAACCCCTGGCAATCCTGGCCCATTTTGCACCTGCTCTGAAAGGCACTTTTGCTGGGCTGCTCCAACTTGGGCTCAGCAGAAGAACCATCTCAAATACCAATCTCCCCTTATATTAAATTCCAGACTACTGCCACACTTGATTGAAATGTCAAGGATTTAGTCTCTTCTATCTCTCAAGGCCTTTCATGCAATTGTCTTGAGAGCTGATGCCTTCTGCCAAGTGATTAATGTTTTGTATTGGAAGTGATTTAATCTCTTCATAATAATTTATGGTTTATATATAGAGGGCACCCACTGACTGACTGGCATTTCTAATGTCCCAGGAAGCATCTTTTTAAAGATAGATTCAAATACTCAAAATCAACATCTTAGTGGAAATGTAGAGAAAGATTTATCATGTCATCTACTCATATATTCCATTTAATTAAAAAACTTGGGATTTTTATTGGAAGACTTCAGCATCTTCTTTATTGAGAAAGAAAATGAGGATAGTTGCATTCTTATTTATGATTAGAAATATCCTGCTACATTTTTCATATCTCTTCATCCTAAACTATGCTTCTCTGAGATAGTACATGCACAAGGATTTACAATTATTTTATACACAAACACACATCCTGGTTTTTTTTTTATTTAAATACCAAATCATTCTCAATTTGATATTTCCTAAAGCAGAAGCTTTCTATCTTTTCACAGTCTCTGGACATCATTTTCCTTCCTCCTTCATCTTCTAGTACTGTTTCAATCAATTTTAAGCTCAATTGCAAGATGTTTTTGTGGAGCATGCAGAATCTGAATTTTTAGGGGTCTGAAAAATGGCAATATCCAAGACAGTGAAATTGGTCACTTGGTATGATGCTAATTACAGGCTTGTATTCCTTACAACCAATCTTAATCAAAGGCAATAACTTTCCACTATTACCAATACATTAAAGATTGGGACCTCATATTGATAAATCACTGCTTAGTTTAAAAGTTAATTGAGAAGAACTTTAATGAGGGGAGAAGGAACAGTCTATCTGCCTTCCAAGCCAGTCAGCCTCAAAGTACCAGAACAGTGAAATGGTATGGTGCTTTGTATTGTTAGTTATCCTGGCCATAGCAACACCACTCCATTCCTCATTGCTCTGTACAAAATGCCAGTAAGCTGATAAACCCTGGCAGAATAGAAAAGACCTCTCTGGATAATGCAACAACTCTTAGTTGTTTCTTGTCTGGCACAGCTCCAAAATTTTGAAACAATATTTAGAGGACAAATTCTGTAACTTCATCCAAGAGGACAAATTCTGAAGCAAGTATCTATGTATCACTGCACTGATGTAAATCAGAATGTGCATGTGCATATTAAATCTAATTCAGTGGTGGCAGTGGCTCAGCAGACCCCTGCAATGTCTGACATGATTTAAACCATGAATCATTCAAAGATCCTGAGAAAAAGAAAGGACTCAAGTAAGGATAAGGGAAGAGAACTACTCTTGGGACAGGAATAAGTCACAGTGCAAATACAGGGACAAGAACAACTGGGCAGGCAGCAATTGTGTAGGAAATAATCTAAACCATCCCAAACTGAATATAACAGCCTGCTGCAGCACTGGAAGGGCCTTTGTGAGTGACTCATGCTTTCTGATTTTGCAGGAGGATGCTCAAACACTGCATCACGGCATTTCAGCTGGGAGAAGCAATTATCAGCAAAAGGACTGTGCCTTCCCAAACTGCCTTTGGCAGCTCCTTAATATTTAAGACCTGTGGCTGTTTCAGTGCAAAGACAAGGGGGAAAAAGGAGCAGCAATGTTAAGCTCACCTATTTGCTTTTGGCCCATTTCAGTTCAAATCATTCACAAGGTGAGACATGATCAAGCAAATTTCTAAAAGCTTCCTGACTCCGACTGCTCAGCTATTTTTGAAGGCAACTCCACTGCAGAGTCAAATATGGAACTTGAGATTTGGAATTCACCACTCTGACTTTGCATTTAAGTGGTGTCAGAGTTTTCATACAGACTGTAACTGCTCAGAAATGGGCAGGTTCGGCAATCTCTGCCTGGGAAGATTTCAAACCTGGTCTGTCCCCCTTTTCCAAGCTGTATAACATCAGGCATGACAATTTAATGCAATCCAACTGCTGGGCCAGGCCACACACACTTAAATGTATCTCAGTATGTGCTACAACTGGTTTGAAGTTGTACTAAATATTTTTCTAGACTTTTTCAACCTGCATTCCATTGTTGATGCATTTCTACTTGCTATCACTGGTCTCAAAAGGATAAAGACATAGAAATAGTACTTTGAGATTTATTGCAAACTTCAGGAGGAGGTTCCTGAACTGAATATTATAGTTCTGTGCCTAAAGCAGTTTCCTCCCAATCAATTATGAAGAACTAAAAATTCCTATGATTCCATAATCTAGCATGGAGATTCTGTGCACTAACTATAAAAGACTTCTCTGAGAGAGCTCCTCCATGAAGATTAGCCATTCCTGTATGACCTAGATGACAAATTCATAAGTACTAAGCTATGACATCAGTACATTTGTATTTAGGACTACAACAGATGCCTTATTCCCATTTTGAATCCCTGTGATGCAAATAAGGAATCAAATACTATTCCAGTACCTGTCATCCACAGATCCACACACACCCCCCACAGCAAACTCTGTACAAGCCTCTGCACATCTGAACATCCAGGCTTTGGCTCTGCAAATTGCTTAGGCTCCAATCTGGGATGCCAAGAGGCCTCAAATGACTCCTTGTTTGCCTAGATATGGCTAATTACAACTAATAACTTCACTGAAGTGATTAAACAGAGAAGTTAAAATTAATATTTACATTTACTGTTAGAATTTCTGGATTTGGCCTTTTTAAAACTGCATTTAGAGCACATGCCATAATAAACAGAGAACTGGATATATCACACTCAGGATGTATCACATGCAGCTTTATATACTCTCACCCCTTTTTCTGGGGATCCAGAGTAACCGTTTTTCTAAAGGCATCAAGAGTGAAACAAAACTATTTGCACAAGCAGAAGACATAAAATAGACTTAATATACAGAACTAAAGAAACAGCACAAATGTGCCAGAATGCTTCAACCTGAGCAAAAGCTCCATGCTCCATCTGCCTTATACTGATACAAACTGCCCTTTGCAGCACCATGGACAGTCAGCAAAACATTCTGAGTGGGGCTAACACTGAAAGGGTTCTAATGCAGAGAGGTTGTGGTATGTCAGAATGGTACACCATTTCTGTAATCATAAAATACCCAATTTGAGGCGTAAGGTAAAATCTTTAACTTGGACCTGTCCCAACATCATTTGTGGGAAACTTCCATTTATGGATTCTGAATTTGTATCTTTTCATAATGTGGGTTTTTTTCCTACCATTTGTATTTTCTTGGTTAGCTTTAATTAACTTCTTTTTATGCTCATAAACTTGTAGAGGATTTGCTCTAAGCTCTTACATCTTTAGCCTATATTAAGATATTTTAAGCTTTAAACCTCTAGTACATTTAATGGATTTAAGCAATTTAAGGAAGAAAAAGTGCTGGCAAAATGCACTCAAGCTGAAGATTTTTGCATGAACTTTCTATTTGACACAACTCAAAATTTATTCTAGGATGGCCTAAAAACTCCTGAATGTGCCCAATCACAAAAAAATGTACTTTATTTCCCATGAAATAAAATGTAGCAAGCTGGGAAAGAGAAAGATGGGGAGCACAGGGGATGGAACAGAAAGAGCTAATGCAAACTGAAGCATGAAAAGACTGTAGTACACAGTAACTAAAAGATCTTAAAAAAGCAGCTTTGTAAGTCCATTAATTTAAGAGGCTGGGCTTTCAAAATATGCTGGGAAAAATGGAATATTATAAAGAAAGCAAATTTATAATGAAAGGTAATAGTTATGGGTGAGTGTTTGAAAATTAGCACAGTCATTTACAAAGAGAGATGCTTCTTGTGGTACATGGTAGACCTGACTTTAAAAGTGCCTATCTGTATTATTCATATTTCAGAATATTTGTTTTATCTACAGTGACAGAGCAGTTCTCTTCCATTTGCCGTCTAATACACAGAGCACTAATAGTGTTCCTCTAAGCAGTATCTCCTCCCTCCTACCAGAACATGACAGGAATAATTCCTGCTGATAATTTTCCATTTTAATCTGGTCCCCCAGGGGGACAGAAAATATGGTCCCTACTGTTTCTCCTTTCTGCTTTTCTCCTCATTTTTACCCACAGAGATCTTCAGCGGGATGGAGAAATCTGACAGGGTTTGGTACCAGCAAAATCAATGGCATGACAGACATAACTTTTTCCTGTGCCACATGGGACAGGAAGAGAATCTGTACCTTGAAGATCAACTAAATACAGATTTTGGAGTCCCAATCACCCTTCAGGCAATAGTTCAAGCCCTTTCCCTCCACTGCTCTCACTTGCAAACACTCTAAGTCTTGACTCTCTTTCTCTCACTTGGACAATGAACATAGCTGAAGGAGTGTAAGCAATGCTGGAAAGGAATGTGATCTTCTCCATTCCTGCTCCCTGAGGCAACCACAGGCACAACTCCTGCCTTCCATCCATGCATCCACCATTTAGAAAGGAGCTGTCAGCTGGGGTTATGCTCAGCCATCTGAAGTACCGTGAGTCAGTAGGGCTCAATGACCTTAAAGGTCCCTTCCAACCCAAATAATTCTAGGAAAAAAATGTGCACAAGATATCCTCCTGACTTTAGTTTTCAGTACTTATCAGGACCACGAGCATAAAATTGCTATGTTATATAAATTGCCATGTCTGACTTGAAGTGTCACTTTTTTAAAAAGTGAATTACACAAGGGTTATCATTTTCTTCTAATATTTTTAGGCGATGTGTGATTTGCACACTTGTGAACTGTGTAACTTCCAAAAGTGTCACTGCTGTGAATGTGTGCAAACCACACACTCTGTGTGACTGAGCGATCTGGTCAGTGCTGGCACACAGAAATATTGCCAGGAACACACCAGGTGCTGTGTCAGATACGTAGCCTGTTATTTGAAAAGTGTTGCCTATTACAGCAATTAACTTGAACAAATACTTCAGTGGTTCAAAGACCACTTTGTGAGAGGAGACTTTTTCCATTAACATGGCAGTGGGTGGGATGAAATCTCTGTATAAAATAAAATACAGATCTGAAATTAATTAGTAGAGGATACACACAGTAGTGTGTTTCTAAATCCTGTGATTCTGTGATCTCAGGTTCATGTTCAAAGACATGTTAGGATCCCAATTTTAAGAAAAGTCAAAATCACATGATAATAGTCTGATACTTTCAGGAATCAGCTGGAATTTAAACAGATAGGAAGTGCTGCCCCGCTGTTTTCTGCTGATGCTGTTACAGCTCCCGACTCCCAGTGGTACCACATGAAGTCAGTAAGAAGAAGAAAGGCACTGCTCAGAAAACACTCCAAGACATTCATTTGAAGTTCCTCAGGTAGGAGGCAGGGGCTCCAGACTCTGCTCGTGAAGTGAGTAGGTGCATGTCAGAGCAAGGTGAGTGCTCACTGCTGGGGAGCACAGAACTCCCACCAGGACTGCTGCTGAAAGGACCAACTTTAACTTTCTCTCACATCTCTGGCTGGGTCTTTATTTTGCAGAGTAGAAGGGAACATAATGAATAGTCACTTTTATGGCCTGCCAGCCCAAATTTTGTTTCTCACAGTGACTTTAAACTACTTCAGTATTCCCCTCTTTTCTTTTGAAAAGAGGTAGAGACAATGTCATTCTGGTTCTGTTTCGAGCGGATTTTGGAATGGGTCCTGGAAGATTGGTAATGTGAAAGCAATATAATTCACCCTCTGGATATACAGTTAGAGCTTTCAATCAGAAAGATTTGAAAGCTGTAATATTGTTTCTGTATTCTCATTTTAAGACCTCATTTAGCAGACCTATGTAGTTTTGCTCTGAGGGACCTCTGGGCTGAGTCAGCAAGCAAAGAAAAGCTTTGTCACTGGCCTTCTATGCTGCCAGTGAAAGTTCCTAAATCTGGAAATATAAGCCTGTTGTAAGCACATATAATTTCCTGTGTCAAATATACTCGCCAGGGATACTGCTAAAGAGACACAACAAGGAGAACCAAAGGGAAATTGGAAATAGAAATTGGAGATAGATTGTTCTGAGCCATCCACAGCCTCATCAAAGTATTCTTTTTCCCCAGTGACATGATTATGATTAAAGTTTGGACCAGATTATCTTTAGGGTCCCTTCCAACATGGGCTGTTCTCTGTTTCTGTGACCTGAAGACACTCAATACATGGCTGGGAGCTCTGGTGCACTGGGAAAAAAGAAGGTCATTATTGCACTGAGATTGTTGCTCACCTACAGGCCCTCACCTGCATAGCAAACAAAGTTTGCTTTAAAGTCTTCCAAGACACTTCAGGTGGTCTGTCACCACTCTCAGCAGCTGTGCTACAGTTTTGCTTTCAAAGGTATCTGCAGGGGCATCTAAAATCAAATATCCAGCCAAAATACAGAAAATAGGTGTAAAATTACAACATTTGCATAGCAATCTGGATATTTTAATAGTCCTTTTTTATCCATAAGAGGTACTCTTGCCAATTCCTCACAGCTCAAAAATCCAAGGCAGCTGGTGTAGTATTTATTTAACATATCTGGTTTGATCTGCTTCTGCACTGGACCAACAGTCTTTCCTGACATCTCTGTAGCTGGCATCTTCAAATCCACATAGCACAGAGCTCTGTGCCACCCAGCAGTATGTGTGTTACCTCATTCACATGGTACCTGCAGGACCAGGCACCTCAGGCGCTGCTGTCACTGACTTGGGCACACGGTGCCTTTTGTGTCTGCAGAACTACAGAAAGCCCCTGCTGCAAGAGAGGCAGTTTGTATGAGCAGGACCTGTCCTGCAGCTTTGCACACAGGTCAGGCTGTGGGAGGCCCTGTAGCTCCTCCTGCTCTCCTCCTGTGTCAGCATCCTGTTTCCAAGACTCCAGTTACCAAAGGCCCTCAAAAAAGCCAGGAGATTCACACTTTACATCTGCTGGAGAAGTCTCTCTGTTCTTAGGATGGGAGTCCTCTCATATATATAGAATCATAGAATATCCTGAGTTGGAAAAGACCCCACACAGATTATCAAGTCCTGCTCTTGGCCCTTCCCAGGACACTACAACAATTCCACCTGAGAGTGTTGTCCAAAGGCTTCTGGAGCTCTGACAACCTTGGGGCCATGCCCACTGCCCTGGGGAGCCTGGTCAGTGCCCACCACGCTCTGGGGGAAGAACCTTTCCGAATATCCAGCCTGACCCTCCCTGGTCACAGCTTCATGCTGTTCCCTTGGGTCTTGTTGCTGGTCACAGAGAGAATAAATTGGTGCCCAATTAGCTATCCCTTGTTATACTGACCCCAGAGTAATATGAGCAAATATCACCAGTCAAAACTAGAGAGCAGATGAGTTAAGAGCTTCTCTGCAGTGTTCAATGCAATATACCATGCACAGACTTCTCTAAGATGTGCAAGTGCTGGTTTGTTCCAATGCCTCTGCACTGCTGTGGTGATCTGTGATGACAAGCTCTGCCTGTATATATAGAAGATATTTATAACTATCACGAGTGGCTGAGCAGGCACACCCAAACTCTAGTTTTGACTGGTGATATTTGCTCAGATTACTCTGTGCTCACTATGACAAGGGATAGGTAATGATATTAGGCACATCCTTCAGGTGGCCCTGGAACACAAGACATTCCCTCCTGGTATTAACAACCAGTTTGACATTGAAAAAAGAACCAGGAAACTTTACCAGCTTGTTTCCCATTCTCTGGAGATAAACAGAAGGAAAAATAATTTTAAATTGCTGTGTCTAGAGGACAATTCTAGAGAAAAAAAATGTAGCCAAGAAAGAAATTCAGTTTTCAGCAGATGTCACTGGAAATACTGTGCTATTAGAGAAGCTGACAACCTATTGAGACCAGAGCTTGCTGATACCACTGGAGAAGAAAGGCACATAACAGAAATAGTAGAGGTCCACAGAAGGGTAACAAAAACCTCAAAGATGTTTAGAGCCCTTCCATGTGTGGGCACCTGTTTAATTATGAAATTTTTAATTTCAAAATTTTTAATTTCAACAGTCAGTTAGTAAAATTGAATAACCATTCTTATTCTTCAAAGAAAAGCACTTCAAGATGTAACATCACATGCAGCTGATTAAAAAAAATCTTTATGGAGTGCACAATTCCATTGCGGAACTCTATGCCACAAGTTATAAATCAGATTTAAAACACAGAAGAACTTTAAAACAATAAGATATTTTATTATGCTATTCTAAATAAAAATAACTATGAAGAACATTCAAAAAATAAATCAATGAGGCATCTAGACTAAGAAAAATTTCAGCAAAACTCACATAATTGCATAACTCAAATCTTATTTATTTAATATATTTGAAACATCTGACACTTGCCTACTGGCACAGAGAGGATCCTTGACTACACTGACTGATACTGACGCAGTTACTATGCATTTAAATTTTCTTTATACTATTTCACATGAGTCACAGCAACTCCTTAAACTTTTCGTTCTACATACAGAGCTGACATACACTGGTCCAAAAAGTTTAAAATGACAGAAAAGTGGCAAAACATCCAAAAAAGCACAGAAATCCTCTGCCCTCAGGAAAGAGTTATACAGTGCAGCCATGCCTTGGAACTCGTAAAAATCTGTGCTGAGAGTAGATTTTCCTTGACACATGAAATAACCTATTTCATTTTTGTAAAGCACAGTCACGAAGTGACCAGGTTCAGTGAACAAACATGGAGTAAAATGGTCCCTGTCCAAGGGGCTGGGACAACACTGCACCCAGTGACACACAGACAGCACCTGGCTGGACAGAAACAATCACCTTCCTGTGAAACGCTGGCTGCTTTCACCTTTACAAGCTTAATTAACTTGTGTGCTGGCACTCTCTGTTTTGGAGAAACAACTGAAGTACATATTCTTACAAAAATGAATTACCAGAAGTCACATTCAGAAAGCAGTGAGATTGCTTCTAAAAACCAAATGTGTAGATCATAATGAGGGACTAACACAAATTTTAGCTTTTATTTTATCATCCTTTTGATGTGTGCAGAGCAGGTGAAAAGCCTCCAGCCCTGCTGCACATTTCTCCCCACAGACTTGCAGGGCACATTGAGAAAGTCCCCTCTGGAGCGCTCAGATGAAAATTCACAGCTGTCCAAGCATTTGCTCATTGGGGAGAACTTTAAACATGAAAATTGCAACTGTCCAGACAATCTTCATTTGTCAATGTTCTTCTCTTCAGAAATCAAATAATTCCAATATCTTAAAGGAGTAGGTAACAAATAATTAATGTACTTGGTTACTAAACACCTCAATTTTATAGACTACCACCCTTTACAGAAAGGGAGTACAGCTACTGCCATATTCCCTGCGCACACTGCCAGCTGTCAAGTGTTCGCTATGGGCTATCATGGCTTTCGTAACTTTACTATCCAGTGCTGCTAATTATCCCTAATGGACCTAGGCAATATAAAGTTCTTTGATTGTTTTTATTTGGACATTACTTCTCTTGAACAGATTTTAAGCCATGGGCAATACTGTTGCTGTATCCTTCTGCTGAGTTCCCCCTGGCCCCCTTCTGTTAGTAAAGTAATGCAAAGCAAACCCACGAGGGTCACTGGCTGGACCATTTCATACAGCAAAACACTATCTGCATTTCCTAACAGGAAGTGTGTCCAATTACCTCTAGGTTGTCTGTATCTCTGTCTGCCACTAAATAGTTTTACTCTGCTCAGCTCGCCTTTAGGAAATAATTTATAGAGAGCTGTTTACTGAGATTTTGTTGCCAGACATCAGCATTTATTTCCTCCAGCATTTACTAATAGTTATTTGACTCCATCTGGTCTTTGTTTTGTTCTTTCTTCTGCTTCTTTCAACACCCTGGCTTTGATGGCATGCTGAAAAGCTTCCATTACAAAACTAGGAATAGAGATCAGGATGGGCAGACTCCTCACAGGTGGCTGCACACAGAGTATGAGAGAAGCCCCTTCCAGAAGGGCTCCTATGTAAGGACTTACTCTCCTGGGGCCACCAAGCACTGCAGAAATGTCCACATACATCTGAACATGGTGAACACAACATCACTACTCTGCTTTTTCACCTGATCCTGACTCTTCTCTCTGTTCCTTCTCTTCCCTCCCCAAGTTTCTCAGAAGTAATACCTCACCTGCCAGCAATGGACCTGATCCTTGAGCCAACAATGTCACATATTACAAAAGGGAATTATTATGGGCCTGGGTTGGAAAGGACCTTAAAGATCATCTCCACCCCCTGCCTCGAGCACAGACACCTTCCACTAGACCATGTTGCTCCAAGCCACGTCCAACCTGGCCTTGGACACTTCCTTACTGCAAGAGAAAGAAGGGCCAGATTATGAGAGGTGATGAAGTTCAAGACCAATACAAACAGAAGTAATGCAAAATGAATTAATGTTTTAAAACTTAGAAAAAGAATGATTTCCTGAATAGAAATCATAAAGTCACTATTATGGCTCTGATCCCTTTATCTCAAAGGAGTACAGCAGAGTAGGAGAAAGCATGGAAAGGGTGACTAGAATGATCGGAGATAAGAAACTGTATCTGGCCATGGTATGACTAGATTAGCATCTTTCTGCCAGGAAACAAGAAACCAAATTGGAAAGTGATAGAGGGCTCTAAAATCATGGTGGACACAGCAAATAATGCTCACTGATCACTGCCTCTTCTTTCTTGTGATTTGGAGGATATTAAGAGTATGCCAGTAGACGTCATTCCTGATTACGTTGTCTGAAAAACTCCAGCAGGATGAGCTAGTGAATGGCAGACCATCATTGTATCTCCAATTTTAAACCAACAAGATCAGTACAGTTAACTCCTGTATCCCTTGATGCAAATTGTCCCACAGAACACAGTAATCCTTAAATACAGACATTCCTTCCCTCTGGTGTCACCTGTCAAAAACCAGATAAAGGCACCTGTTTCTAATAGGCATTTAACCCAGTGAGAAAGAGAATAAGCAGAAGATTCAAATAAATTAAATTCCTGGAAATTTACCTTTCTTCTTCAGACTGTAATCTAAATTTTTGAATTCTTCAATCTGAACAGCTTGATGGTAGATCCCATGCCTCCAGCATCATAATCAAAATTGTTCAAAAGTTCAACTCTCGAATAATTTTCAAAAATCCTTGCCAATTGCAGAAAGAGCAGAGAGATGGCAACGCAGCAATACTCAGGTACTTTAACCATCTGGTGTACAGTCAGTCTTTGACATCAGATTTCCTCACAGAAGCCAGTCTGTTCTCAGCACCTCAGCCTCCAAAGGAGTTCTCATTGACTATTTCATTTGACCTGCCAAGATGTAACTATGCTGAAGGGCCAGGAGAAAAATTTAATTAAATACTCTTTCATTGAAGTACTAATCTGTTGAAACTAAAGCTTCCTGCAGATTTGTGTTATTTGGGATATGCAGTTTGCTCCAAAAGAAGAGAAAGCTACAGGAAAATTTCTGAAAAAGCTGCAATACCTGCCACAGAAGCAACTCTATTCCAAAAACTGAGCATTCAACCTGAATTTCATGTATGGGCCCGACAGATCAAACTCACTATCATTTGTTGCCCAGGCCTGGATGCAGTGAGGAAAACCATGAGCACAACAGGTTATGTCACTTCAAATGGCAAACTAAAGCCCTTGAACATGGAAAAAGTCCTCTGCTGTGCAGAAGGTGAAGGAAAATTAATGATGTCTGCTGGAGGTCTCTGATCTCTTCCCATCTACTTTAAGACCGGCTTAGAAACAGAGTTTCACTGCAGCTTAAGCTTTAAAGGTTGACTTCTCCCATCACCTCAGCTCAGAGCTTGGAGTGTTTTAGCTCGGCTTTGAGCTGGGTGAAGGAATGTCAATGTCAATTTCTTAATGTCTAAAGTGCCCAATTATCAGATTAAATGCAAAATATAAACAGCAGCACTCTGTTGTGTGCTGGCTTGACTTACTTTGTGAAAATTCAGAGAGGCAGAAATCAAATGAATGTGCAGGGATATATTAGGAAAGAAAGAACACAGACGAAGTTTTTTGTGATCCCCATTTTCTGTACTGAGCATCTTAAAACAGTAACTGGACTTTTAACCTCAAAATCATGATGTAAGGAAGGGTAACAGCTATTTGAAGGGACTGCTTCCAAAGACATAAAAGTTATAATGAAGGTTATACAGATAAACTGAAACTTCTAAGGAGAATAAAGTAAGTAATGGAGAATAATTTAATAGAGATGGACAACTTCACTACAACTACACCAGCTTCCTGCTAATGAGTGACTACACCACTGACTAAGGACCTGGCTAAAGCTAACTTAAGTGAAATTACTAATTCACTTTGGGGGGGGGAGGGAGTGGAACCCAAAGCCCCCCCTAAATCCAATATCCTGTTTTTCACACAACAGAGGTCTCCAGGATTAAATTCTAAAGCACACATTTCCCAAAGGGTAACTTGCAGTAGGCAAAGCTCATGGCCCAAGCCTTTTAAGATGAACATTCAGCAAAGCTTTACAAATGGCATTTGGTATCCAAGACAGGAAATCCATTTTTGAGTGTTCTGGCCATCTGAAGTTGCAGGCAAGGTAAAAAAGGAAAAGTCAAGCCCACTCCCTGAAATGTCTTGAAACAGCTGTGCAATAGGCAGATAATACTGGGCTTGTGCTTTAGGAGAGCTCCCAAAATTCGTTATGCCATAAGGAATTATCTTCTGTTGGCACAGTAACAAAAAAATTATAAGTGGTGGTGTTATCCAGGAGTTCCAGGAGGATGTTGATGACCAGGGGTGGAAAGGTATGAAGGATATTACACCAGGCTTTTCACTACTCCACTTCTTCTACTCACCAGCCAGTCCCATAGCCCTAAAGAGCAGGTGTGCTCTGGCTCCTGGGGACTGGGCAGTCCAGGACTCAGCAACTACTCACTCTGTGAGCTGAGCAGAGTCAGCTCCCGTTGAGCTCTTCCTCCCAATCTCCACCGCCACCCCCCCCCAGCTCCTTTTATCAGGACTCTCTCTTCAATCTTCTTAAGATGTACCCAGGCTCTTACATCACAGGGCAGAGACCTTAGATCTTAAGGACAAACTTATTTCCATACCTTGCCTCAGGTGGTTGGTTCAGAGCAAGTCCTGTTGCTTTAATAAGTTTTTTGAGCCTCGTGCATTTGCTGATAGATGTGTAAACACCACAGACTGGTGCATAAACAGCCCCATATTTTCTCCTTGCTCACCATACCAGACTTTCTGAGGCACCAGGCAAATGCACAAATGACAGAGATCAAAAAGCTGAAGTGGTAATGGTGGAACCTTCAGAAAACAAAGGATAAACTTTCCACACATAAGAAAGATGTGCAAGATTCCTTTATGGACAAACTATGTATGTAAATATTCACCTATTTGTATACTTGGTAGTAATATGTAAGTATGTTTGATAATGTGTAGACATTTGTCAGAGTTTCAAAGGCCCACAGGGGAATTCCTTCCAAAAGATTAGGAGACAACACCTAAATGTTGGTAAAGATGTTTAACAAAAGAGACAAAAGACATGTAGACCTTGATGTTATCTAGTTTGGCCAGGCTTTTGTTCCGATCTTCCCCCAGCAGGGGAGAGAGGGGGAAGGGGTTGGTATTT
>JAWWMO010000175.1:3900951-3911112 GCA_035047845.1 Dendrocincla fuliginosa | reverse complement strand
CCTGGAGAAAAGGAGGCTCAGGGGGGACCTTCTGGCTCTGCAAGTCCCTGCCAGGAGGGGGGAGCCGGGGAGGGGGTAGGGCTCTGCTCGCAGGGAACAGGGACAGGAGCAGAGGGAATGACCAGGAGACGTTCAGGTCAGACAGGAGGAGGAATTTTTTCCTGGAAAGGGTGGTCAGGAAAGTGGAGGTGCCCAAGGCAGGACTGGCCGTGGCACTCAGAGCTCTGGGCTGGGGGACAAGGTGGGGATCAATCAAAGGTTGGATTCAATGACCTTGGAGTCATTGAAACCTTAAGGATTCTGTGATTCTGTTATTATTCATTGATGAAAAGGTGTATCACTGCTAGCACAGCTGTCTGGATTTGATCTGAATTCCAGATCACCTTATGGCATTATCTGACAAGCCTGAGTTATCAGAAGGTTTCTTCATGCACAGGGAGGGTATGTGAGGCAGTGATTATATTACTTCAATATTCACTCTGGGTGTACTTCATCGCTTGAGTTTCCCAAGTGTTTATTCAATCTGGCAGACCTTTTCAAAGCATGTATTTTAAAATAAAACAACATATTTCACCAACAGCATCATAAACACTCGCTCAAAAATCATACCACCTTTCTGTTTTTACAGGCTGTTTCCTGTGTTCAAGGATCTCATCTGCTCAGTCAGATATTCCAACATGTTGTTTCTGTTCGGTTGAAACCCCATGACCCCTTTCACTAATTTCCAATCTATCTCCTATGTTGGAAAAAAACCCTTTTTATCTTGGATGTATGGCCTAAGGAATCACCCTAGATTTTGAACAACATGCAAATGAGCTCAGTGATCTAAAGCACATGGTATCAAGTGAGTGAAAACCAAATGAAATGAGATGCCCCAGGTGTAGAACACACTGTAAGAGCCGGACTGCAAAACAGCCTCACAAAGAGGATCCGAAATCTCTGACCACTAGGCAGAAGCCACCTACACCATGTCAGGCGCTGCCCCACAGCAGCACCCCTGACCTGGCACAAGTTCTTCAAGTGCTCTGAGCCAGAGCCCAGGAGTCTCTCTGAAAAGCTTCTTTTCCAAAATACTATGCTGTGATCAGAGGTCCCACCTGGAGAACTCTACAGAAAGGTACTAGGACAGAGTATTGGATTCCAGCAACTATTTCCAGGCTGACTACTGAATTCTCCAGGTAGATGCACCAGGAGTGCTATCTGGAAGACTCTGTCATCCATGCTTTACAGGAACTTAGAAGTCTAGAACCTCCTCCTGTGTTACCAGCCCTGTGCCCTCTGGGACTGGCTCTGGAAGACCATACTCAGTGCCCTTGCCCCACAGGAAGATGGTATCACCTGTAACTAATGAGCAAACAGGACATGTGGCTTTCAATTCCCTTAGACTGAGAAAGGGAAGACTAAAATGTATGTTTTTAAGGAAAGATTTGTAGAGATATATTTAAAATCACTCTTGGTAACACCTATTCAGTTCCATTCACCTAACCTAACAGATTTGTTTACTCAGACTTGCAGGAATTTTGTTACAACTAGAAAGATGAGATGTAACACAGGAACATAAAACCATGATAAAATGATAGAAAAAACCCATCAGATACATAGAAGCTGACCAAAGAGTTTCCTATTGAGTCCTTGAATTTCTCCTTCTAAGTATTTTCATTAGTTACCATGGCATAAGAGGAGGGCTACTTAAATTTGCCATGACACAAACTCAGAGGTCATCCTTAGTATTCTAAAAAATACTTTGAGGGTACTGGAAATCTTTACTGTTACAAGGAAATGGGATGAAAGGTAGTAAAAGAAAAATCTGCTGCTTAGGAGTAAAGAATATCATGGAAAGGTAAATGATTTGGAAAACTGAGAGTTCTTCAATTGCAAACACTACTTGAGAACAAGATTTAAAACAAAAATTATGGTAAATATTTATTTATTTCCAATTGTACCCAGTTAATGAAAATGCACTGTTAAATACTCTCACAGATAATTGTACACAAAATGAAACAAAAAAAAGGAAGTAAATACTGAAATTGGGAACTGAGTATTTTCAGAGGTCTGCATAGCACCCATTTTAAGCATAAAACACATTTTCAAAAGTTACAAAGCTGCAAGGGCATAATCTTTCATAAATACTATAAAATCATATCTTCAACCACTATTCAACCAGCCCTTGAATCATTTAATTTCCTTCCAAAGATAACAGTTATTTTAGTCTGTTTGACAGCATTACCTATGTACAAAGAGCATACCCTGATGAACCCAATCTCACTGGTGCTTCAGCTGCATTCCTAATAATCTACTTTTTGATATTCTTTTAACTCTCTGGTCACATAGGCACAGCAATATTCTTCATGCAGAAAATGAAATTGTACAGATATTCTTGGAAAATAATGCAAACCTCTGCAAGTAAGCCAAGTGCTCATCATGGCTTGTTTTTTAATAAACTGACAGCAATGATCTCTTCCAGTGTTCTCAATACTTTAATCACTCAGAGGGTAGTGACTGACAAGAGTAAGACTTACAGCTTTCAGACACAGCCCATGACACCACATCTGCTTTTTGTTCCAAAGAGATCCTTTTACATGAAATTGCAAAATTACCACCTTGATCTATAGATGCAAATACCCACATACTATTCATTATGCTGACCTCATGGGATCCAAACTTGAAAACAATGGTCAGATTCCTGGGACCCAATTTTAGGCAGCAGTTACAAACCCTACAGAACACCTGAGGACTCAATTTATTGCTTCCTTTTATAGCAAAAGTGTGTTTAACATTGGATAGGCTCAGGTGGTTAGAGCAGGGTGCTAATAACACCAAGGCTGGGGGTTCAATCCCTCACTGAACAGTTAGAGTCAGTGAACCTTGTGGGATCCTTCCAACTGAGAATACTCTGCGAAATCTGGTTAAATGGTACATATGGCTGGTGAGTACATACTTGGCTTTGCTGAGAAACACAAACTTCATCAAAGGAGTTTATTTTGTCAAAATTATACTTTAATTCTTCCGTTGCCCTTCCTCTGTGATCCCAAAAAACTGGTATTTATACTGAAACAGTATATAGTATTTATACTGTAGAAAAACAAAACCAGGTTGGAAGTGTTTATTAACAGGTATGTTTCTATTGCTCTTATTTCAATGGTTCAACACTGGAATTGTTACAAGCATTTTGTTTTAAAAATAATTTAAAAATTATTGTGTTGTTCTATGACTGATCCAGTGGAAATGCAAACACACTCAGCTGATGAACAATTCTCTGTAATTCTGAAGGACCTATTTCTTTTTTGTATTGTTCAAAACTGCTTTTATCACAGAACTATATGGGAAGTACTGTTCCTCTTTTAACAGGGTATGGATATGAATGGAGTTCTAGTAATTAAGAAAAAATACTTTTTTTATTTAATCTGTTAAAGGTATGTGAAAGGTCTCTATATTTTTCTTGTTCAAAATAGCAACACTAAACTGAAATTATTCAAAGGTTCAATGGAATTTAAGAGTAAGAGGAGAGTGGAGTTAACTCACTTCAGCAGTTGTCTTGTTCACCTCCTCAGTTTCTTCTGTTCTCTTAATTAATTTTAATAACTGGCCTTTTTAACCTGATTTCCTACTGATTATATCCTGGCTGTGAATGCAAACTTTGAATAGTATTTGTTTTAAATTATATCTAATTTTTTTTTTATACTTTTTTTTTTTTACTTACAGAGTAAAAACTTAAAAATTCTCAGATTTTAAGAAATTAATTCATATTAGCCACAATAAGGCTCCTTCCTCCACTCTTGCTGCAAAGACTGAAACATCACAATATTACTTGCACTTTGCTAACTTCAGCTCAGGATGAGCACCCTGAGCCCTTTGGTATGCTGGCACACTGTCTGTCAGCACTTGGAAAACGTGTTATTGAAACCACTCAACTGGATATGAAATAATTAGGAGCTAAATACTGTTTGCATAAATCACTGAGAAAAATTTTGACTAGAAAATAAAAATAAACAGGTCAAAGAAATTACTAGCAAAGAACTACTTACCAGTTTGATTCATCACAAAAGGAAAAGATCAGCAATTACATCATTTGCTGCTCCAGGAGATGAACACATGCACACATGACCTGGAATGTTCTCGCTAATAGATTGCATCTATTACAGTGCATTAGATTAAAAAAAAAAAAAAATTGTTTATCCCTATTTAAAGACATTTAAAGGTTCAACCTTAATAAAAGGACCTAATTAGATTACACTGATAAATGCAAATCTCTTCAAAATAGCTATAAGCAAACACATGTGAGTAGATGGTTTCAATGAGACTTGACAAGTGGAAAACAGATGGCAACCTGAAAGACTTCAGTTCTCCTGTAGCCATACACTATGAAAGCTTTCAGAAGTTCATGTTACAGCTTTGGCAACATCAGAAAATATTTTTCATTGTCAATCACCTGAACAAGGATTACCACAAAGGTGAGCAAGGAAAGAGACAAGCACTTCCTAAAACACAGACAGGAATTTTTCATGTAGACCTAGCCCCATAAAAAGTGGGGGGAAAAAGAAAGACAAAGCTAAGAAATTGATACTGGATAATACCCAGAAATCCAAACAAGACATGAGACAATGAGTTTTAACATAAGTCTGGCTTAATGGGCATTTCTTCCCTGGAAACTACAGCTACCAGGCCACTTAGCTTTGAACTTTAACAAAACAACGAGCAAAACAAGAAAACAAAGCTGCAAACATTGTGGCTCATCAGAAAGGCTCCTGGAGCACCTCTGCTAACCCAGGGTACTGCAGGAGGGCCCCAGCTGTGCTCACCAAGGGTTCCCGGTATTTGGACTTAGGTAATTTAAGAGCCAGAATGAAGAGCACACCCTGTCTAAAGGAAAGAGGCTACAGACTAGATTTGCAGGATAACAGAGATGTCTGGCTCTGTGCCACTGAGGTTACTACAAATGCATACTGGGCATTCCACCAGGAACAAACCACTCCATTTAGAAATCCCCTACCCCCAGTTGTTGGTTCGGTATTTTTTCCAGTGGGTTTGGTAAATCCTTATTTGGGATTTCAAGTCCAGGGCTCACTTTGATGGCTTTGGAAATACTGGTTTTTTTGTGGGTTTTCTTGGTTGGTTGGTTTTGGTTTTGGTTTTGGTTTTGTTTTTTTTTGCCAAAACATAACCCATGCTGGCATTTCCATATTTACATTTCAGAGGAAAATCATCCCCTGAGTCCCAGCCAGCAGACTGTGCTCTTGCCTGAATACCAGTAGAACTGAGCCACAGCAGGATGTTTGCTCAGTCTCAACAAAGACCAAGAGGAAGAACAAAGTGACGAGGAAGTCAGTCCCACTGCCTCAGTCCCAATGCCTGTGTCTCCAGCTCACATTTTACTTTGGGGTCCTGCTGCATTTAGCAAAGCAGGGCTTTCCTGTGCCTTGCCCCACTCCTGAAACACAGTCTCTTCCCCCTGAGCTGCAGACATGCCTCTGTAGTGCCCCACAGGGCTCCTGCAGCTATGAGGTACTTGCCCCATTGCCCACAGGTCTGTTTGTGCACCACTCCCAGTCAGATTAACTTTCAGCCTCTTCTAGAACTGAGCATCTTCTGCTTGACAGTTTCACATCCCCCAGTTGTTGCTGCTCCCATTTTGCCTTTCTAAACACCTCTCAAGGCCTCACCCCACAGTGAACTGCAGAGACTCATTTGAAAGGCAAGGTGAGTGCTGTCCATCCTGCCATGAGCTGACTTCAGTTATCCTGCACCTACTTCTTCTCTTGCCCTGCTTGGTTAGAAAGCATACATCTGTTCCAGTTTTGATCCATTAGTTGGAAAATTAAGCAATTAATGCAGACAACATCTGTGGACAATGATTCATCAAACACAGGTTCAGGAACCAAAGTGTAAATCGAAGCCAACTTCAAGGGCTGCAGGTTTAATATATCTTCAGGAATAACGAAGAAAATAAAAAGAGAGAGAATGACTCTTCACAGAATCTAAACCTCCTGGCAATTAGAAATGGGAGGAAAAGTATAGGTGTGATGAAGAACAAAGAAGAAACCTTTATAGCAGCCTGGAAAGGGGATCATTTCAGAAGGCTGGTTTTATTTTTATCACTGCAGAACAATTCACTCACTTAAAAAATACACCATTACAGCAGCAGTCTAATGATCTGACTTTGTATATGTCACTGAATTTAAGCTGTGTGATACAAATCCTGTAGGTAGTCAAAATTTAAAAATGGTTTAGAGAAAAAATTACATTACTGGAGAACAATGATACTTCTTGTAATCAAAGGTAATTGTGAACGTGATTTTGTGTCATCTTGATTAAACAACTATTTTGCAGACTGTTGACAAGTTTAATTAAGAATAGATTACATTTTCCCTCCTACAAAATTAAGAGTGCACTAGAAGAAATTATCAGTCTTTACTGATCTTATCAAGAATTACATCAATATTTGATTTTTTTTTAATATCAGTAAGTCTCATGCAAAATACTGCATATCTTTTTACACTGATCTGCTCTTAAAAAAAACCCAAGAGCAGCTAAAAACACCAACAGTAATACTTGTGGTGCTAAATAACCTGTATTTTTTGATGGTAAATATAAAAAAGGTTTATGAGGTGACAACTGAAAGATGTCTTCTTCTGCACCACCCCATTTCAATGCTCCTGTGATGCTCCTTCCCATGGAAAACTGGGAACATAGGCACTCCTGCCCAATCATGGTATTAGTAGAGAGGATGCTATCAACAGGGAAATAACAAAGAAGATGACACCTTTGTCTTCATCTAAAGGAAAAAATCAGTACTGAATAATTTGGCAGTTTAATTCAATCTACAAAATTTCCTGGCTTTTGGGTTTGTTGAAGATTTTGGTTATTACTTCCAGTGTTCTGCAGGGTAGTCACATAAGTTTACAACACTTTTGTGACATTACTTATGAGTTTGAGAACCTCAAACCAACCAATTTGGACATTAATTCCTACAAATTCCTATTTAACCAGTATGTCTTTTTCCCCCTATTTCAATCAAGTTATTGAGTCAAATTAATCTCTGTAACTCCTAACTTTGGACTCTGTGAGCAATGGGAGGCACTGGAAATGTTAGCCAGAAGTACACCCATCACCTTCTTGTTCCTTGCACACACATAAATTAACCTTCTTCCTCATGATGTGCAAATTGTTGCACATCCTGTCCCAGTATTTTCTTCTAAATGAAGATTGAACTGGATAGCTTATCACAAGACCTTCCTTTTTTTGGCATCATCATTTAATATTTTTACACACTTGCATGGAGGGAGCTCCAAGTGCAACATTAATCAGACAAGAACAAAAGTAAAATTCTGCCTTAAATTGAGATCCAAACCTCTTCTACCCATTTGAATAAAGCAGAAAGACACCTACTGCCCAGCAGATATATCAGGTATAATTATACTGGGCAGTTTGGGCAATTTAAGGGGCAAAGGTTTTTGTGAAGCATTTAGCAAAATACGGGTTTGGTCATGCTCAAACTATAAACTTGAGCTCACACACAGTGAATAATTTTAGCTGGGAGAGAACAAATAGTCAGAGCTAGGTTCAACAAACAGCAGTGTCCCTTCAGGATTTCCCTTTATCCATTGCTCCGGGGTCAGTCTCCTCTTCCATGTCTCAAGTGAAAGGATGAGAAGAAATGGCCTTAAGTTGTGCCAGCGGAGGTTCAGATTAGATATTTAAAAAAAAAAATAAAATTCCCTGAATAAATAGTCAAGCATTGAAATAAGTTGCCCAAGGAGGTGGTGGAGTCACTGCCTCTGAAAGTATTCAAGAGGTGTCTGGATGTGGCACGTGGGACAAGGTTTGGGGGTGTTTGTGGCAGTGCTGGGGTGACGGTGGGACTTCGTCATCTTGAAGGTCTCTTCCAGCGTGGTGACTGATTCTGTGTGACACAGGTTCTAGGATGAGCTCAAGGGCAGATTGAAAGTGCACACTGTAGAGTCAGTGCAGACCATTGTGCAGGGCTGGGTAGGAGGCACAACACCCCAGCAAAGAAGGGAGAGCTTGGCCCTTGGGCTCCAACACCAGGTATCACTAGTTACCTTACAGGCAACAGATCACCTTTCTGAAAGGCAGGAGCTCCCAGACTGTGATAAGTTCCTATCAGCACACTTCACCTCTCAATTGGGTTAATTAATATCCACCACGTGCCTCTGGAAAGCTGCCAGTCTCAGCACGGTGCAGTAACTTCCCTTCAGTATTCTCCATGTAGCAGGTGAGCTGCCAAAGAAGGTGTTTGCACAGCTTTAGAACAAGCTGCATGCAAATCCCCCAACTGCAGGAATATTCCTCAAGTGGTTGATTTGGCCTTTACATGGACACCCAAATTTAATAATGGCTGCAGAAACTTCTGTGAAGTCACTCCTAAATTGTAACAGTAAGTCTGTGAAGATGAAGAAACCAATCAAAGTGCCTTTTAAACCTGAGGCTTTTTTTATTGTATTGTAAAATGGAGTTTGCTTTTTCCCCTGAAACACCGTTCTCCTTCCCCAGACCCCGTGGGAGAAAACCCCTTATCTTCCTAATTAGTATGCAAGCCTTGGCCAGGCAATGTGAAACCCCCTCTGATTGATCTGTTGTTAACCCTTCCCCTTGAATCCTATAGGCTGGGGAGCCCTATAAAATCCCTGGCCAAGCGAATAAGCATCCTCTTTCTGCTTTCCTGCCCCACGGTGTGTGTGTGTGTGTCTCTTTGCCAGGATGTCTGGAGACCACATGGCGCTGAGAGGGGACAGGAAAGGGGGGAGCGAAGCCCCCAGCTGCTGCACTAAATGATGCAACTGATAAACAGAATCCAGACAAAAATACAGGGTTCAACAGGACACATGCTCACTGTAACAGGGAAGCCTGAACTGAATCTTCTGGCAAAGAAATGATAATTCTTGCCTTAGAAGGGAAATCTTGATAAACTTATGCTAATCAAAGATAATACACAATGAAAACCCTTCTCCTCAAGGAAGAGTCTTAGGCTTTCATCCTATTTTGAACATCTCTACAGAATCATAGGATCATGGAGTGCTTTGGGTTGGAAGAGACTTTAAAGCCCATCCCAGTGCCACCCCCTGCCACAGGCAGGGACACCTTCCACTAGCCCAGGTTGCTCCAAGCCCAGTCCAACCTGGCCTTGGACACTTCCAGGGATCCAGGGGCAGCCACAGCTTCTCTGTCCAACCTGTGCCAGGACCTGCCCACCCTCGCAGCCAGGAATTCCTTCCCAATATCCCATCTCACTCTGCCCTCTGGCAGTGGGAAGCCATTCTCCCTTGTCCTGGCACTCCAGACCCTTATGCAAAGTCCCTCTACAGATTTCTTGTAGTCCCTTCAGGCACTGCATGGCCACAGCTGGGTCATCCCAAAGCTTCCCCTCTCCAGGCTGGACAATCCCAGCTGTCCCAGCCTTCCCCCCCAGCAGAGCTGCTCCATCCTCTGACCATGCTGGTGCCTCCTCTGGCCTCTCCAGCAGCTCCCTGTCCTTGCTGTGCTGGTCCCCCAGGGCTGGAGGCAGCTCTGCAGGTGGGGTCTCACCTGGGGGGGCAGAGGGGCAGAGGATCGTCCAAACCCTTCTGGAGCTCTGGCAGCCTTGGGGCCATGTCCACTGCCCTGGGGTGCCTGGTCAGTGCCCACCACCCTCTAGGGGAAGGACCTTTCCCTGAGATCCCACCTGACCCTGCCCTGACACAGCTCCAGCCATTCCCTAGGTGCTCTCCCTGCTCACACAGAGCAGAGATCAGTGCCTGCCCCTCCTCTGCCCCTCCCCAGGAAGGTGTCCCTGCAAAGAGGTCTCCCCTCAGTCTCCTCTTCTCCAGCTGGACACCCCAGGTGACCTCAGTGTCCTCACATGCTTCCCCTCCAGACCTTTCCCCATCCCTGTGTCCCTCCTTTGGACACTCCGATGGCTCAATCACTTCCTTCCATTGTGTGCCCCCAAACTACTCCAATATTGCAGGTGAGGCCACCCCAGCGCAGAGCAGAGCAGGACAATCCCCTTGCTCCCCTGATGCCCCTCAGGACAGGGATGTTCCTCGTGGCTCCAGGCACTGCTGACTAGTGGCCAGCTGGCCACCTGCTAGGACCCCCAGGACCCTTTCCTGGCACTGATTTCCAGCCTCTCATTCCCGGTCTGTCCTTCCATCCACGGTTGCC
>JAWWMO010000175.1:3877622-3895942 GCA_035047845.1 Dendrocincla fuliginosa | reverse complement strand
ACTCTCTTTCTTCTCCCCCTCTCCCCACTCCTTTTTCCTGCTTCTTTCTTTCTCTCTGTCTCACATTTACTGTTAAATAAAATCCATACTAGTGACTTTGGCATGTGGTCTCATTTGCATTGTAATCCAGGCAGAGGCATTTCTAATAATTTTAATAACTGGCTAATAACACTACCATATGCCAGTATGGACTCAGTCAGTCCTGTCTGTGTTCCCGGTATGGAAGTCATTCTCCTTCCAGACTCTTGCCACTTTTTAAAGGAAGGAGGCTATTCAAACACTGTCCTCTTCCCCCTGCTTTTTCCTGACACAGAGACATGAGATGTCATCTACTCCCCTCTACTAAATATTAGCCTTTATTATTTGCCACATGAGAAAAACCTCCTGCAGAGCATTTGTGTGAGAGAAATGAGGCTGTCTTCTCCTGACTAAAGTAATTAACAACAGTGGAGCTCCAGCCTTGTCAGCCAACCCAGCTGCAACCAGGAAAAACGCAAGGACTGGGACTCTGATTTTAAGTAGCAGCTGTGGATATTGAGATCCACTCATCTAAAGGAGTGACTGATTCTCAAAAGATGCTTGATCCGAGTAAGAATTTGACAAGGTCTAAGATGACAGAACTAAGAAAATTCCTAGTTTTAATATTTCAATATTTACCCTCTTAATATGGAAAAAATTTCCCAAACCAAGGGAAATTTTAAATGCAATAAAGCCCTAGCAATCATGTAAGCTAATCTTTAACCTTTCTGGTCTTGATTCACATAATTATAATTGTAGTAAATGCAATGCCCTTTGATTCAAAAATATCACCATTACTGTAACGGAAAAAGTAATTAGTTTTTTTAATTAATGAGAGACTTGAAAATGCACGAAGGGAAGCAATAACTTCTGCTTTTCTTTAGCTATTAAAATAACTGTATAAAAATATCACACCACATTATATATCTAGTCCTTGTAGTCCTTTTAGCTCTGCTAAAAGTCACACTTTAAGGTACAAAATGCAGATATTTACATATCAAGAAAGAACTAGTCATCCAGTTGGACAAACTAAATGCTTATCTCTTATTCACTGCGGGTAAACAAAAGCCATGGCATGGCATTAAAGCAGCTCAGCGCAACTAATGAGAAGAACAGCCCTTTGTGCCACAATTGCTGTAGCAGGTGCCCCATCGACCCTGGCAGAGCCTCGGCACAGACCTGCAGGGCAAAGGACAACACCACAGGCCCAGTTCAGACCTAGAAATTAATCTCTCCAGATATTAGAAGCTTACAATGTAGATATTAGCATCTGAATTCATAACCTACAGATGATGGCACATCTATCTGTTGGGGCGGAGAGCACAGGATGGCACATCTATGGATGGAACCATCTATTTCTGATCACTAACTATAAGGGAGCTGCAGATTACCTATTATATTTGTAAGAACAACTTACAAAATGGTTCTTTTGCTCTGTTTTTAACTAAATCCTGAACATGTCCCCACTGCTCCAGTTGTATGTCAGTCTGATGCCAGTCTAAGTCTTTGTAACATGAATTTTTTGCAAAGAGATAAGTACCGCAGCAATGTATTGTATATTTTGCTTCTCCACAATCCAAAGGAGGACTTTTTCTCTGAGGCTACCTTTGCACTAAAATACCCCTTCTAAGTGGGGGTTTTTCTATCACTGAAGCTCAATACAACCTGTATTAATTCTTGAAAAGCATCTTTCCTGATGCAGATCCTGAAAGTCCTCTGGGCATTAAAAAACCAAAGTAGCTTCAAAACCGTCTGGAAGTCTTTATAATATTTTCAGGAAGTATATCTGGTTAAAACAAAGATTTTAAAATGCAAATACTTGAGGAAAATAATTCTGCAGAATGTGAAATGTTAAAAATAATTTAAGTGGGTCAGTTTAGTTTTACAGAATCTCCCACGTGGGACCAACTAAACCCCAGTGTAAGTCATTAAGTTGTGCCATGATCTGACTTTAAAATATGCAGTTTATCTGTTCAAAAAGAGTTGAGCAATTCAACTGGAGAACACAGAGGTGAAAAACCTTATTCACTGAGCCAAATTAAGGCAAGTAGAGCTGCCAGCACAGAGTGACCTGTCCCTGTAAAAAAATGGCAGTGTTTTGACCATTTTAAGAGAAAGGATATCAGGAAGCTCAGTGTAAAGGATATTCACACTAGCACCCTCTTAAATTCAGGAAGATAATTGAAAGGCCCAAAACCCCAAAAAAAAAAAAAATCCATAACTGTGGTATGAGTATTCAGAACTGAAGGTTAACAATAATGAATTTGGAAGCTCAATAAGAAGCTAGACATTTATCATCAATAAAATACTTGTAGATGCTCTCCAGCTTAATTCATTTGCCTGGAGAAGTGAAGGGGAAAAAAAGGAAGAAAGAAGAGAGGACTATAGGTTAATGATGTATTTAAAACAAGAAATAGGGATTCATGCTTCTACTTGCATTTGCTAAATTATTTTAAATATTAAAATACGTTGTATATCACAGATCTGGGTCTCCAATTCTAAGATTACCCCTATGACTTAGCACTTGAGGAATGATCTTGGCAAGTCTGCCAGCAAGGGAAAAAACAACCCTCAGCAAATTGAATGTCACTGATTAAACTTGAAAACAAAAGGGCTTGGCTTCCTTCAACACGCAAATGGAACTCAGCTGCCACAGCAAAAAGGATTTGAAAATAAGGTCTTGCCTAAGTAGCTGTATGAATCAGGCACGTTAAGCAGCCTCACTGTGGCACAAATCTCAGACTTTACACATTTGTGTCAATGACAACAATAGTGTAAACTCCTCTGTTCCAAAGAAAGCCAGCCTCACTGTCCTTAATCTCCAATGATACTGCTGTCACCTCCCTCATCCTAAAAAGGAAAAGAAGGAAAAAAGGGACAAGATAATTAGAGATTCCATGGGATGGGACAGAAGGAGAAGAACCAGAGGGGAATCACTCCAGGGACACAGTGTGTATGTGAAGAGCTCAGTTACACACAGCCCCACTGCCTTGCACACTGAGACAGGGAATTGCAAAACTGAAGCTTGTTTTAACAAGGCTGTGCCTTGACAGTGTGTGTAGGGACTGTAAGACAAGGGACGTACTTGTCTGGGACAGTTACAGCTGAGGAGAGGATAGGACACAGAAGAATCGCAGAATCACAGGACGGTTTGGGTTGGAAGGGCTTTCCAAAGATCATCTGGTTCCAATCCACTGCTATGGGCAGTGACAGCTTCCAGTAGAAGGAAAGTAGTCTCTTGAAAACCCTGAAACAATTTATTCCTCCTTCTTCAAATTCACTGGATTCAGGCCTGAGTCACAGATACCACTAAGGTAAGACACCTGCTGGACCCCAAAATTACACCCGGCATCAACAAGGTTTTCCTGCTTACAGTCAAAGCAGGTTGGTGCTGATGAAAGCCTTTGGCAACGAGACATCCTCCCTATGAACCCAAAACGGAGCTGTGGAGGGGACAGAGAAGGGAGGGCAGGATTGCCCCTGCTCAGTCCCCAGCCCAGATGCATGGGAACCAATCATATCAGGCTGGGATTTCTGATATTACTTGTTACATCAAAAGAATCCAGCTGGAGCAAAAAGCACAACTTGGAGCACACTCTCACAGAGGTACAGCCACAGCCAAACGTCACTGCGTACTGATGACAATTCATAAGGTATTCCATTGTATACTTCACACTATTCCAATGACTCCATAAATAATGGAATAAATGCATAATACACTTGACAAAAAATTTTATCTCACATTCAGCCAGCTCTAGTTCAGTGGAATATTTATTTTGTTTATCTGCCTGAAATACTGAAAATGGACTGTATATTTCAACTTAATTGAATCTGCAGTCTTCAGGGGTGTTTCTTCTATATCTGAAGTACATGATCCCACATCAAGTTTTCATAAAATACTGAAATGTGTGAAGAAACAGACTTGTGCTTTGCTTGTTTTTCTAAGAGTTAACTCAGACATCACCCTGCAAAGCACCTCAGACCCTGAGCCACCTCCCCAGTGCTATATTTAATGAGAATACTTAGTTTCAATATTACTTTATAGCATGTTCAATCTGACGTCTCCAATTTGCAAACTACAAAATATGATTATTCCATAAAATGACATTGCCTATTAAAAATGAAAGAAACACAATTTAATTTGAATTGTATTACTAATTTACATCTACATATAGCTTATTAACTGCTGCTGACTTCTCAGTTGGGTAGGCAAGATAGGAAATGTTTCGATTTATGTAGTAATTAGAGTAAGACCAGGGGTTCTTTCCATATTTAAAGTGCATTTCTTCTCTGAAGAGTGACTTTTGAGACAGAAGTCTGGTATATTCCATATTTCTCTCCTAAACATTGCAAAACAGTTTGTGTTAAAAGTGAAAGCACCTTTTCTAATTTTGAATCCTGTAACTTCCACTAAAATCCAGCTAGGTTTGTTACTTCTCATATTACTAAAACTCCAACACAGGCAAGTATTATATTATTTTGGGTGACGAAAATGTGTCTCTGGTTAAGGATACTGAGCTCTGGTCTCAGTGACTTAAAAAGGAATTATCACACTCAGGAAAATAGAGTGTCCTTCACCAAAATGTTTACTTTTCATGGGTAGTTGAGGTTAGTTTACTACATCATGGTGAAGCAGTGTTTGGCTTTGTAATTGAGATTTTTACTTAGCTTCTCCATGGGAAATAATTTGCAATGAGATTCAAAAACTCATGATATTGAGATAGGTAAGTGAGAGAAAGTGTGAACATAATAATAAAATTAAAGGTTACTTTTGCTGTATCAATAGGGATTTATTCTGTAATTGACCTTTTGTGGGGTTGTCTTTTTATTTATGAATTCAAGAAAACTACCCACATTATTAAAGATAAAACTCCTGTTCATGCTTTTAGTGACACCTTGCAAAACCCAGCATAAGTCAGCCTTTCTTCTCCTCCTCCTCCTCAACCCCTCACAGCAGGACACCTGGGACTCACATGGCATGTGCTGCTGGGCCACTCTCACTGGAAGCAAAAGTTTAGAGTATTCTTGACTACTAACCACATGAAAAATGAGGGAAAGTTTGTAATGAAGAAGTGGGGTTTATTATTTCAGGAGATAATTAACGTGCCAATGAATAAGGAAGTTCCTTGTCTCATTCTGTAAGGATGCCACTGCCAACTACCAAAAACCTACTAGTTTGAGCCAAAATGTTCTTGCAGATGGGACTTACATCTTCTTATGCTTCACTGATGCCCTTTCCAGATGATAAAGTCATTAACACCATACAGAACCCCAACTGTTCTTGGTCAGTGAGGGAGAGGGTTCCAAGCAGGCCTTGGTTTTATTTTCTGCCTAACAGTCCTTTCCTCTGATGCCGTCCAACCCCATGGCTCCCCCCAAGCCTATTTCATTCCACAGCTCTGACAGAGGATCAATCTTTCATTATTTGTGGGACATTCAAAGATATTTTCCATTCTATCCAGCATTTATCACCAGTAATCATCTCACAAGATATAACACAACTCACACAATATTGAGATTCCCAGAAATTTTAATTCCCAATTTAGCCATTTCTATAGACACTCAAAATACTGTGGTAACATTGTCAGCTCTTCTGTTGATGTGGGGTTTTTTTGGAAGAACTCACAATTTGACTGACTTTATCAAGATGGTTATCCATCAGACAGTCCTGTACAGAAGACTGATCACAGTTGCTCTGCAGTCAACAAGCACAAACAGGAGCATGGATCTGGCTTGTCAGAGAATCTTATTGATATTTTTGAAATTAACTCTCCAGAGCCCAAAAGACTTATGTCTTTCTAAAACCTGTTTGATAACAATGATTTTACACCTTCTGAAATCACATTTGGTAGTGCACAGGTACACAGTTCTCAGTTACAAGGTCACTTCTGGCAGCCACATTTCCTGCATTATCAGAATCATGGAATGGTTTGGGTTGGAAGGACATTCAAGACCATCCAGTTTTACCCCGTGCAATGGTCAGAAACACGTTCCACTAGCCCAGGTTGTTCCAAGCCTCGTCCAACCTGACCTTGGACACTCCCAGGGATGGGGCAGCCGCAGCTTCTCTACCCAACCTGTGCCAGGGCCTGCCCACCCTCCCAGTCAGGAATTCCTTCCTAATCTGTAATCTAACCTACTCTCCTTCAGTTTAAGGCCATTATCCCTTGGAAATGTCTTCCCCTTGGAAATATTTCCCCACACAAACCTGTGATATGCAATCTCTGCTTCTAGACAGAAAAAAATTACACATGCCACTTTTGGAGGATGAACCTAAAAGGCCTATCCAACAAATCAGCAATATCACAGTCCAATTTTTGTGCCTCCTTTTATTTACCACATTTTCTTGAATAACAGTATTCCATTTATCTTAAAAATATTCATAGTATTTGAACATTTCCTTTGTTATTCCTATGCTACAATTTATTTCTATTTTCTCTTATTTCTCTTTCACATCTTTTTTCTGTAGTCTCTTACCTCTGCAATCATCAATTCCCTCAGAAAAATAAGCCATGATATGCAATGCATTTTTATCATGTAAAGAGAGTCAAACTCTATTCTCTGAAAATTGCAGCCTTATTTTTACATAAAATCATTTCTCCTTGCATTTAGCTCACCCATACAACCAGTATGAATCATCCCATCAGGAGACAATCTAAGCTGACAGCAAACATGTTCATCCCAATGTGATTCCTGATACATGAGGAATCAAATAGGGTGTTGGTAACTCCTGCTATCTCCACTTGCAAGGTTTAAATATCACTTTCTTTACTGTGTGTTTGGATAGCAATAGTGTGAAGTTCTGAAACAACAAAACACAAGGAGACTTCCAAAATCAAGAAAATAACTTGTCATGTCTGCCCAAACAAACAAAACCCCATCATCATCACTGTATTCAGTGGTAAATACATGCTCTGGGTTAGGTCCAGACAAGATAACCACCCCCAAAAGGAATACTTTTAATAGAAAATAATTGCTATAAAAACAAAGCAGAGTTCAACAAGCAAATAATGTAAAACCAAAGCATCAATTTTATACCATATCTATTCAAGATTCAGAAGATAAAATAGCATTTTTAGCTTTCAAGTAGTACTGAGCAGGTAAAAGAATCTATTGTTATTACTTTTACTTCCTCTTCTTTACAATTTAGTAGTAAGTAGTTTTCAAGCATTTGTTTTCTCCATGGCTCAGGACAGCTTACGTAACAAAACTTCAGTGATATATCTAAAAATATTCTTAAAGACGTAACACTGAGATCAATCAGGGTTTTTATAACTCCAAGAAACAGAAGGACTATTTCACAGTGTTTGGTTGAACAAAAGACCAAACAAATCAAATACCAACCAAACAAAACAACAGCAATAACAAAGACGTTGTAAGCTGAATTGTTGTAGGAAATCTTAATTCACATTAGTGAAACAGAGATAAGTAACTCAGTCTCTAATCAGAGCAGACATAGGATTTGGAATTCAGTTTTTGGAAAATGTCAGAAAGTGTAGAAGAAACACAGTAACACTAGCTGAAGCCAGCATGAATCCCAACCCTAAGTCAAGAAACCCTTTATGTCACTTTTTAATCCAGCTGTTCTATCAATACTCATCTGACATCAATATATTTTCAGTTTAATAGCAGATCTCTCCACCACTGATGTATCAGAATAGATCATTAAACATGCAGCTGGCTTTAAGTGAGCAATGGCCATTCCCAAAGAAATCACATCTGCTTCTTCTTACATTTTCTTACCTCAGTTTGGTTTTCAATCAAATGAAAAAACCTCAATTAAAATAGTTTCTGCCATTTCTCATTCATTTGCTATGAAAATCTTTTGCATATATCATGGTTCCCTTTATCGTTTTCCTTAGCAGTAACTACTAAACCAGAGACATCATAGGAGAAAAATAATGGGACTTTGGGATGAAAAAACCCCAACCAAACCGGCATTGCTCCAGTCCAAATTCCAGCTGAAAATGCCACAGTTTAATCAGGAATTTTGTGTACACACTTCAGTGCAGCGCTGTTAGACCACCCACAGGGGAATCCACTTCAAAAGTGTCTGTCATTATTACAGCAGATGTGACCAGGAGCTTTGGACTTGCTTTTGTTTGCTCTGTGACATTTTGTTGGAGTTGTATTTCTTATTTTGGAGGATGGTACTGCGCAGAAGAAATGTTTCCCAGGAGCAATTCTGAAAACCATGAGCCTTTTGTAGAGTTTTTTATGTGGTTTTCCATCTTCTAGCAGAACCCACTCTGACCTGGTTTTGCAAGCACGAGTGCCATGTAAATGTTCTTTCAAAAACCCCCAACAAATAAGCAAGATAAATGTAGCTTCTTTACTCCCTATATTGCATTTGCTGACTCTGTTATTCAGTGCCCCTTTTTAAGCAAGTGGAAATGCATACCAAAATCAGAACTTTTTACTGAAGATCTTAAGATGCTGAAAGAATTGTACTTTGAGTATCAGATGACAGAGGGAAGATAAGTCTGGAGCTTCTTTTTCCTAATAAAACAAAGAAGAAATGGGAAAATTAAGCAAGAAAGTGCTATAAAGTTATAAAGAATAAGAAACAGTAAGAATAAGCAGAGAGACTAAGAGTTGAAAAAAGTAAACTCATCTTAATTCATCATAATTTATTGCAAAAATAAGTGGTGAGGGGACCACAGCAGATTTAACAGGCAAGATGCTGTGCACTCTGCTTAGACATTTTATGCAAATTGGGTCTGATTTTAATATGTGTCCAACATTAGCTGAAGATTTGTTACAAAGGTGATGTCTCAGCAAGGATCTCATAGGTTCCACCGTTAATTGGGTTTTATTTAGGAATGTACAATAAGAGTTTGGAACAAATACACAGCAGAACAACGCTGCTGCAGATTAGGTTGGCTTCTTAAAGGGAAGTTTTGAAGCCTAATTAAACAGACAGCCCCAAGCAGAAGGAACTCAAATGTAAAACTTGAAAAAGCAGACAACTTTCTTTGCGGACAGAAGCACTGACACCCACAGCCATCCCATGCTCCCAATCTGAGGGATAACCACCGGAGGCACCCCCTGAGGAGCAGGAGGCACAAACTCCAGCACAGCTGATTCTCCACAAGTGCACATTCACAGGCCAAGCCAGGTGGGCCTTGCGGGCACCGCACACAGAGATGGCACCGACGCTCGTGCCTGGATCAGCAGCCACCCAAACGCGGGACATTCAGTGTGGTGGCACTGATAGCTCTTCCCAGCTTCACTGCAGAGCTGAGTACCAGCCTGGTTACCCGCTGTCTGTCAGGAGTCACTTTCCTTATACAAGTTTTCTCCACTGCTCTCAGCGCTTGCTCTCTTCTGATCAATCATTGCAACTGACGGTTTGGAAATCCCAGAACTTAAAGTCGTTTTATTACACAATAACTAACTCTCTTTTATACTATCTTTTTTCCATTCATTGTCTAGCTGAAGGAAAATATTATCTAAAAATTAATGATTAAAGATCAGTCTGCACCAAGTTTTAATCACTTAGCACTGGAATGGAATTTTCAGCAGCTTCTGAACTATATGTAGCTCACTTTATTTGATCAAAGAAAAATATCAGTGCTTATAATTGGCATAATGTAACCTATAAATTCTGCCGTCAGTTACAAGATGTTACAGAAACACAATGCTCAGCTCACAACTCACAGAGAGGGTGCCAAACCGAGTTACTACACCATCTCAATAACACACACTTGCTTATTCCAAGGAGCACAGGCAGGTCACTGTGTTGATACGGGATCAACACAGTGATCAAACAAACAGCTCTGCATACACTGATGGTAAGGATTATTTGAGTGAAGCTCAAAAAGCTGCTTTTTCTGGAAGACTTCAAGAAGTTCCCTGTTTCTGTGTCAGCTTTGCACTCAGTCATTCCCAAGTACTGCTTCTGAAATCAGGGATTTGGAAACATCAAAGAGCAAGATATTTTTTTAAAGATGGAAGAATGTATAAATTAAGACAGGTTTCACTTTTAAAGAAAAAAACAAACAGTGAGAAGGCTGTGGGTGGCCAGTTGGGAGCAATGCCCACACTTGAGAAAATGAAAATACTGAAATAAATTTAGAAAAATAGTCCCTTCCCCCCACTCCCCACCCCCACCATTTTTTTAAGGAGCAAAATATTGTTCAACTCACTTGGTGCACACTTTCAATCACCAAGATTGTACCATTTTGAAAAGCCACAAGGCCCCTTTTTTTGCCTCATGTTTTGCTGAGGAAGACATAGAAAATTTTCATAAGGAAGTGAGTGTAAAGTTAAAAATACAGCAGAAAGCTAAAAAAAAAAAAGTGAGAAAAGTAAATAAGTAACATATATTAAGGAGCTAATACACAAAGCACCATCAGATAAATTAATACCCATGAAAAAAGATTACACTTTTATCTTGCTTAGTTCTTCTTTACTGAGTAAGTAATGAAAAGATAAACAAAAGAGAGATTTTGGAACCAGCACTGCTAGGTAGTCAGCTTCCAGCCATCACTTGCTTCTTCACTGACTGCTTTTTACTCATCTGGATTTGAATACATGAAAAAAAGCTGGCAATTGGAACACTGAAGTTGCCTAAAACTGCTTCAGAAATCAGAAAGCACAAACATCACCCCTGAGTGTAATAACTAGAGAAGAAAATGCAAATTTCGAAGAATATGTTATGTAGTTGACTTTCCAAAGGACTGTTTACTTAATACAAAATAATTCATACATGACAGAAACTTGAGAGGACAAAATTGTAATCTAAAAGAGATTTTTCCATTTTAGCTGAAGTTTAGATAGAGTAAAATCATTATAAAGACTAACATTGTCTGAAATTCAGCCAGTAACATTAACATAAGGAAAGAGGAATGTGACTCATGAATCGCATGACAGTATTTTACTGTGCTCCTTAAGTTTTCTGATGGATTTGTGCAAAACTACTGGCTGCTTATTTCTGAAACATTACACAACAAAATCACGTTTCCTACTTTGAGACAAACAGTTGCTTTCCTTTGAAGTACATGTAATGCTCAGTTTGCACATACTACCAATTTTAGAGAACAGGAAATGAGGTAAATTCAACAATATTTAAACTAAGAAATCCAAATCTACAGTTCTCTCTAATTACATGTGAGAAACCACAAGTACAATGGAGAATACAAGGGAAAGACTCATCACAGTCTCTTCCAATGCAAGAAGGAAGTGGTAGGTACCCAATAAAACTGGAGGCTTTAAAAGGTCTCACTGAATCTGCACTGTGGCCTGAGGAATCTTTTCCATCTCATTGCATGGTGTGTACAGCATTTCAGGAAGAACAGTTCAATACAAAAAAGCTTATGTATGTACTGAGAGCTCAAAAGCCTGACCAACACACCTACAGGTCACACTGAACATCTTAAATTTTTTGCATGGCCATGCACTTGCTCATGAATTACAGAGGTGGCTCTGCCAGCCTGACAACTGCCTGGCACTGCTGCTGGGACACAACGCAGCACCAAGCCATGCCACAAATTAATATTTTAAAAAAGAAAAAAAGAAGAATCAATCTATTTACATCATCTGTTTCTATAAGTAACATAGGAAGTAACTCAAAAATATGCATTTAAAAAATAAATTATTTTGTGGAGTTTAGAGGGCAATCCCTGGACCTTGTGGTTGGAATGAAAGGAGAAAATCACTAGCCTTGTTTTCTGCTCTAGCTCCACTGAAAAAAAGTGATGTTACCCCTGTCCATACAGCTAATGCTGTCTGGAAATTATGGAAATTGAGCCTGTGGTCCATGTCTCACATGTACTCCTGCTAATTAAGTTCTTTGTGGCTTATCATTTGATTCAAAATACAGAAGGGGGAGAATTTCCTTTTTCCCCTCCCTTTTCGAGGGAAGAGTGATGTTGAAATAAGGTTTTATGTAGTTATTTTTTAGAAAAACTAATTTCAGAACTGTAAAATGTTTTTACAAGGACTGCTCAACATTAAAGACTTCCCATTTTAAAGCCCATACTCTGAGAGCATGTGGCACATAATCTCAGAGAGCAAATGTAATTGTTCCGTGCTACTTTCCTACATGCATTTACTGTGTGCTTTGACATGAGATTATCAGAAGTCAAAGAGGATTACTTCCTAAAAAAGTTGATCTTTGAATTGTTAAAGCTAATATAGGGGTTGGTGTAAAAAAGGTTGACCAAGAATGGAATGGAACCTTAGTGGATTAAATTTCTGTCAGTAGAATTGTCCTGAGAGAAAGTTATACCAAATACTACTGAGAATTGGAAGCCAACTGTCTCTGTGTTTTGCTATCAAAGATCAGGAGAGACGTGCTACTGGTTGAGACATTTTCCTCAAAGCAGAAAATCAGGCCCATTTGCAATTCTGGCTCTCAACATTAGCAAATGAGAAGCCCTCCCCCAGTATAACTCAGATAAACCTATTTTTTTCCCTGAATATTAGATATCTCCCCCTTAGTCTAGTGGTCCCTCCTCTCCACCCCTGTTTGGCTTACAAAAGAAAAAAATTACTGACACCTGGATAGTTAAGTCCAGAAAAGACTATTTTTTGCCACATGAAGCCATTCATGATGATCTAAATCCACAAGCTGTTTGGTGAAATGGAAATCTCTTTTTGCAGACAGATTGACATTTGCCTGAACAAAACTGACCCAATTCCAGCACGGAAACCTTTGGAAAACCCATTCTTTAAGGCACTGCACTGAGAGGTATGAGGTCAGCATTGCTGCTTTCCAGTCTTCTCACCAAAACAAACTGCAGATAGTGTGAGAAAAGGTGAAGACGACCAACATGGACAACTGCAGATCTGGAACAACTGCAGCCACACAAAGACAATGAGGACCATGATAAAGGCCAATAAAACTCTTGTAGTGATCAAAAGGTGAACAGGAAATCATTATTCACTATTTCTGAAAATACAAGAGCTGTAAGACACCCAGTGTAACTACTGGGAGCCACAATTATATGAACTACTTTTTCATACCACACAATTAAAGTCATAAAATCCTTGTCACAGGATGTCAGGAGGCCAGAAAGACAAATGGGTGGACAAGGAATTAGGCACTGGAGTGATCCATCCACAGCTATTAACCATGGCAACTGCAGTACTGGGGCCAGTAGCAGCTCCCCCTCCTCACCTGCCCCCTAAACCCTGCAATGGGCCACCCAGAGATGCTCTGGGGTGTTTTCTCACAAGGCACTGCTCCATAAATTAAAAAAAACAGGCTAAATAAAAAGTTCAGAAGAACAATAGTGCTGCTTCAAGCAGTATTTTGTACTTTTTAAAGGTTGTGCTCTATTAAATATATATATTTCTCCTTTTCTGAAATTAGCACAGATATTCCCAATTGTGATGTTACTTATGCTATTTTTATCATACATTTTCTTCATAAAGGACTTAGTCAAGAGATTTAGTCAAGCTAATGTGTCATTTCCAGATTGAATTGGATTTGACAGACACCGAAACCTTCACACTATCAGATTTAAGGAATTTACCTGCCATTTCCCAGACTTCCCTGTACACACATTCTGCTAGAACGCTTGTGAAATGAACCTAAAAGCTGCCACCTCCTGTCAGAGACAACTGTCAGAACTGAGCAGAACTCAGTGATATAGAAGTGACCAAAATACAGGGACTGAAACCAAGGCAAAGAATGCACAATGCACCTGACAAATCCACATGTTCTGTAGCAGAGAAACAGGAAGAAATGGATATGATTCAAGTCTTGCAGAAATTATATGCTTAGAGTTTGGTTTGGGTTAATTTTGGTTTGCTTTTTTTTTTTTTTTAGAATGTAGTCTATTAAAAACATGTTAATATTAAATAATCATAAACACATACTTTTAAAATGAATGTTTTAATACAGATCATTATTTTAGTTTCAGAATAATTCATTTGAGAAATGTTTCTAATTAATTTAACATTCATTTTTAATTGCTAAAATGGATTCATCTCCCTTTTGCTGTGTAACTTTAAATGAGCAGCTTTAAATGCTCTTTCTATATATGGAAAGCTATTTCATCAGTTTATTTTGCAGAAAAACAGTTATTTTGTTTCTGCAGGAAAAAGAACAAATGAAACCTGTGAAGAAGATGCAAACAGAACTGTGCAATCTTTGTTTTTATTAAGGGCAAATCTTTTTCTCTCACCCCATAATTAACAGGGAAATTTTTCAGTAAAGTGAAACTGGGAAGAGGGGCGAAGGGAGCTACTTATTACATTTTGGACAATTACTCCCCAATTCCAGTCTCAGAAAAGTGTTTCCTGTTAAAACAGAGGCAAAAGAATTTACAATCAGCACTCAGGGGCACTGAGTTTCTGAAATTGGTGCATGCGGTGTGGACATTCCTTGACCCACAGCAGACCCTCCGGCCTTTTCAATGTCACAAGTGACTATCAAATAACTGAGGAGGAAACTGAACTGGTGATCAATCCGCAAAGTTAAAAAACCAGAAATACCTACATCTATATTACCCTTCCTCTCCTGTGACTAAGTTCGAACTGCATTGTGTTGTCTCCTGTACAGTGTTCTGGAAAACATATATATATATATCATGGATGGAAAGAGACATTCATATTAATTTGAATTATTTATCCGTGGAAGCACATCTACATAAGGCAGTCTGGCTCCTCAGCCACCACATGTTTGGTTCTTTGGCATAATGCCCATGGCACTTACAGGGCAAAGGCCTTCCCAGGCTTATGTTTGGAATTCAATCCCTTGGAGCAGGACAGAGTTTTGAATCCATCCTGGGTGTCTGCCACCCATCACGCTGGCAAGTCCTGGTCCATCTTTGTCCCTGATGAACCCCAAGGATCCTCAGTCCTTGTGGACACAGCAGAACAAGCCTTCACAAATCTGCTGGGTTCACAAGGTCTCTATGGCAGCGCTCCCAAATGCCATGTCCCTCATTTCCAAAAATCAGCCTTCAGCTAATCACAGAGAGTTGTTTTACAAAGTAAATTTACAGAAAGCTGGCTCAGCAAACTGAAGTCATTGCTTAGGAAACAAACAAATAAATTGGTGATTTAAAGCATTTTAAAAGTATAGAAAAACTCATCTTCTACTTCCAGGGATCCATTTCAGGGCTTGCCTCAGGTCAGTAAAGAAGCAGAAGGCTTAAGTCATACATTGCTATTTGTAAAAATTAGAAAAATATATAATTTTATTAGGCATTAAATTAACTACATAGAAGGAATGAGAAAACATTAGGCTGTCACTGATTTTTTTTTCCTAATAGAGAGTACTGCATTTAAATGAGCACTATAATTCTTAGACTTTAATTCAAGCAAACCTAATTGTGCATGGATCATTTTGGATATGATAAAATGTAAAGCATACATCAATGGATTTAGTATTTACTGTGTTACTAACTGCATTTTAAACTGAAGCAAAAAAAAAATGATTTGATGGGTTGCTTCACTTCATAAATAACAATATCCTAGTTAAAGATCATGGGAGATTTTGCCACCAGTAAGCTTCATTGGTTTATGGTGTTTTGTAAGACTATTTTAGTTCCTTGTTAATAAAAGAAACAAAAGGATTGCTGACAATTTAAATTGGCCATGGCAAATAAATGTCAGTTCTATATCTACTTGTAGCTAGATTAAATGTTAATGACTTACAGAGAAGGAATACAAGACATGTCCACTACTATTTAAAGCATCAGCATGAAACAACAGCATACCAAAATGGAATAATTAAATCAATTTGAAAGGCAGCAATTTAGCAGGTTGCGAATTCCATCATTTGTATCACCTTGTATTTGTGAAAAGCAAAGAATGAAGAGGGCAGCAGCAGCAGTTTATGGCACCTCAGAAGGTTCAACACAGAAAGTTAGATGCTATTTATACCCACCTAGGATTTCAAAATATTTTTTAACATGGAATTGGAAATATCCAGATTTTGTGCTAGTTCCACCTAATAAAACTGAAATTCACATTGTTCCATGACAACATATTTTAATCTTCCTTTATTCTCTGTCTTTTGAGTCTGATTAAAATGAAGCTCCAAAGGAGAAGTACTTGGAGGAGGAGGTCACAGTCCTTACAGGATGCTATTTTCTTTTTCTTAACATTTTCTTTAACAAAAGATTCTGCCTATAAGTTCCTGAAATAGCCCTGTCTGTTGAATATTGCTCAAATTTGGTTTTCCAAAAGAGAAAAGGGCTAAAAATAACGCTTCCATTTTTTTTGGGTACAGCTTTATTTGATTAAACAATAAAACTGCCTTGTGAAGCTTTTCATCCCTCGCATTTTAAAATCCCATGGAGCAACTCAGAACTCTCTTCACTGAAACTAATTCTCAGAACTGCCCACTCCCTCGTGCCCCTAACCTCGCTCAAGCACTGGACAGAGCAGGGTGGTCCCTGGCTCTCCAGCCCACAGACCATCTGCTGACAGTCTTCAGTACCGTTGGCAAGGTGTCAGTGTTCATATGGAATGGGACATCATTCTGGTACTGTTCCAAAGGAGATGGATTTCCAGGTACTAGGCTGTTCTTCACAGTCTCTTTGAGATGAGCCACAGCCATCACTCCTAAGTCATAGCACAACAAGCAAACACATCAACCAACCAGCTGCAAAGCTAGATTAAACCTCTGTCCCTCTAGAACATTCTGCACCAAGACACAAGTATTACTGTTAATGGCAATCACGTTATCCCAGGCTGCATGGATATTCTGCTGGGATTGCTGTAGAGCCAACCTAGAACAAAGGTTGCTGTCAACCCTGCCACTGGCAGGATGATGCTTGATATACTCAGTGATACATAGAGCATAGGTAATACCTTCTTCATATATATCCCTGCACCTGCCAAACTGTGCTTTGTGCACGTTTGGATTCTTTTGCCCTCAGGACTGAGATTTCTTGAATAAAAATTCCTGGTTTCTTAGAAAACTCTGTCATGATATTTCACATTTCCAGACATCTTCATACCTGCACTAGACAAATGCTAGTCAGTTTACCAAGTGAAGAAATTTTTGGCTATCTTCTTGACTACTGAGTAAGTTTATTAACCTGAAACTGCTTGCAATACCTTTTACCACAGTAACCTCTCTTGTTAATTCCCCAGCTTTGGTTTCTCTCATTCTCTTCCTCAGTAACAGCAATTCTTCCATGGACTAACTGGAGTCATCCATCAATTTCCTTGTTACAGCTCTTGTGAACAAATACTGAACTAAACACAAATTACAGTTTGCTTCACTTTTCTATGGATATTTGGCAGCCTTTTGACCCAAAAATTGTTGTCCTCAAAGTTCTTCAAGATTTCTTCTCTGGTAGTCAGCAAGAAGTGCTGGCTAAACAACATAAGTGTTGTTTTATCTATGGGGAGGTTTTCCCTCTATATGAAAGCAAAAGGCTCCTTTCTTTTCCCTCCCACGCACACGAGGGAATAAATCCATTTGGTTGATTCTCCTACTTAATTCATGAAAAACCAAACTTACATCCAACTGCTAGTTTTAGTCTTCACTTAAGAAGCCTTTCTTGAAGGAACTCAGATTTTAAGCCATTCTTCAGCTGAAAATGTTCCTTCCTTCCCTGAAGTTGAGCACACCAGCCGAAAGTTACATGTATTTCTCTTCTTCCTACACTCCTTTCCTCCTGTGCAAATACTGCCAGTGCTGCAGAAGCCTTGTAGATGGCAGCAGAAGCCAACATAAAATAATAAATAACAACAATAATAAGAAAAAATAACCCAAACCATCCAACTGATAGCCTCTTCCAGCCTTTTCCTGATGCTGGCCTAATTCTCTTTGTCTGTATTTTTGAAAGTTCTAATAACAATCTGTGTCCGTGTTTCCCTTTGCACTCTGCACAGCTTTGCTAAGATGCTGGGCTATATATTACATCTGTTCACTGAGGAGCCTTGGGTGTCATCTTCTGTGGACTCCTACCCTCACTTACACCAACAAGCCTGAGGGAGGCAGACAGCAATCTGGACTCCTTGCGGAAAGGAGAAATTCTGGATTCCTTGTAAAAATCTACCTTTCATTAGCTTTTCTCTGAGCTGGTTATTTTCTTGCGTGACAAATTCTAGCTACTTTGGTAAGGTATAAATCTTTTTCTTCCAATAACCCACAGTCTTGGCACAGGTCTGTCTTAGTTCAAATGAGAGCTAAGATATTTATATTGGCCAAGAAATAATCCCTCTCCTTGAATTTAGAAAAAAACCCCTTTAATTAGGGAGAAATATATATAAAGAAAAGGATAACAGTTCTTAACCACAATATATATATACATATATCCAGAAAAGAACCAAACAACAACAGTTTGTAATAAACCCCTCCACCCCCCAAATAACTAGGCAAAACAGTC
>JAWWMO010000175.1:3864696-3877522 GCA_035047845.1 Dendrocincla fuliginosa | reverse complement strand
TCTCCCCTGCTGGGGGAAGATCAGAACAAAAGCCTGGCCAAACTAGATAACATCAGGGTCTACAGGTCTTTTGTCTCCTTTGTTAAACATCTTTACCAACATTTAGGCGTTGTCTCCCAGTCTTTTGGAAGGAATTCCCCTTTGGGCCTTTGAAACTCTTACGAGGTCTCAACCCAGTTACAGGCTCCTTACAGGCCTTTGGTTAGCACACTAATCTTAGTGTCTGCAGCAAGCCTTACTTCAATAGATAGAAGCCCTGATTTTGCAAACCTAATCCTGTCTAATAAGCTTTATTACTCATTATTGCAGAGAATCTAGAGAGGATTCAGAAATCCCACTGGAAGAGGTATTACACAAGACACAAGATCTGTGACCCACTGCATGCACAAGATTACACCACCAGCACAGGCCCAGCAGTGATTTCGTGTTCTCCGATCTCACTGAAGACAGAGATGAAGCACCCCTTTGCCCCTGAGAGCCTGCCTTTCAGCTTCGCAGTGCAAGTAGATGATTTCTTTCCCCTACTGAAATTCACAGTCATCACTTCACCCACTTGATTACAAATTTAACAGGAAGACATTGAACAATATTCATGCAAACCTGGTCACAATTTGAGTAATGAAATGAGTAATGCATCTGGCTAGGAAGCAAGAGAGTTCACCTGCCCAAAGCTGCAATTGATTAAGCCCCATAGTACTGCTGGTTCTTCAGTGCCTGTGGTGTTGGGAGCATGGGTTACTGTTCCCAAAGGAAAAGCAAAACCCAGGTAACATTGATGCTACAGAGCTGAGGCTTCCACATGGTGCTCTAGGACAAAGCATATTCAGTTCAAGCACAGAAATACACAAATACATGGTCAGCCCGACTCCATAAACTCCACAACTACTCTCACAGTCATGCAAAAGCCAAGGAAGCCATACCATGAATGACAAATTAGTGGCTTGGCAATCAGCTGTCTCTTTCACCACAGCACCAAGACACCAGAGCAGCAGAATGTGATTTCTCTTGGGTTTGAAGACACTTTGTGGAGTAACTTGCCTCTCTATCCTCGAACACTCATTTGATGTTACATTTACCGTGCAGTCAGTTCAGTATAAAACATTTATTGTTGGAGAATGTTCCAGTGTACAGGGACAGCATTGTCCATGCATCCTCTGCTGTGTCCCGCGTCCCCAGAGCGTTGCTGGAGCTGTGGATTCATGGTCCAGTGGAGAAATAATTCTCCTCTTCCAAGCCTTCTTACAGTTTTTATTTATCTTGTTTCCAGGGAATGTCCTTCTGCAGGCAGCAGAGGGGCTGCTCTTCACCAAGTCAGGATTTCCTTCATCTGGCAGATCAAATTAAAGTTCTTGCAGAAGAAGTTGCCCTGGAAAGCCCAGGGGAGGGAGCACTATGGAAAGGGCAGAGAGGCTTTGGGAGGCTGAGCCCTCTCCAGTGGGATTTGGCCCCTCCTGCAGAGACCTGGGCTGAGGGTGCAGGGAGAAGAGCTCAGGATGGCTCTGCCTGGTATCCCTGGGCTCAGCCTGTGCCTGACTCCTGCACAGGGGCTGAGCCCCTCCTCTGCCTGCAGGCCTTGGGCAAAAGGCTGGGGGAATGGCACAGGATCCTTGGGGCCCAGACAGGTTTTCTTCTCCATGAGGGGTGTCAGTCCTTGTCCAACAAGTTGGTGGCCCTCAGCCGTGGTGGGTGCCTGACCCCTACCCTCACCTTCTGAGCATCCAAGCCAAACTGGGCTGGGCAGCACGAACAGGCCACCCCTCAGGGCCTCTGTGCCCTGCTGCCCCACGTCCCCAGAGGAGACACATCCCAGAGGAAGGTGGGACATGAAAGCCTTTTGCTCAGCCTCCAGGGAAGATGCCTGAAGGGAAGTAGGATGAATCCCACACATGGCAAGTTTGGGAAATTATTCTTGTGCCCTGGAACTGCACCAGACCCTGTTATTCAGGCATCTCTCCACTAACCAATACACATTTAACTTTAAACACCTACGCATATTTTAATAAGGCTTATCCCAGGTTTAATTTTCTCTCCCTCTACATTTAACACTCACTGACATTAATGAGAGCAGCATGTGTGGGTACAAACTGACTCCAGGCAATTTTACAGCCTGATTTTTTTTTTTTAAATGTAATTAGTAAATCACATTGAAATGCTTAATCTGTGTGTTTTGGGAGAAATGCTTAATGTGCCTAATTAATGCATGAAATTTACATTTAGAAAACTAGTATCCAGGCACTGCAATAATCAAAATATTTGCAGAAATCACAATAGAATGAAAAGTAAGATTATAAATGCTGTACTGGCAAGTGTTCATGAATATCTTGGTTTGTTGGGGTTTGTTTTATGTTGGCTTTTTTTTGGCTTGCTTGTTCTTTGAACCACAGTTTTGGATACACTTCAGTTTATTAATCAAATAAAAAACTATCTGCAGTTGAGTGAACCACAACTGTATTTATCTTTTCACAAGAAGCAGGCAAACCTGGAGGCTGTAATTTTGAGTTACTCACTTTTTTCTTTGTAAGAAACCATCTGTGAACAGTGCACAATATTACCACTGTCAAATAATTTGTTTCCTTTTTCTATTTGTGAGTGTATTTACTTAGAGTCTTACTCTGCTAACTGTCACAAGTCTACAAAACTTTAAATTCCCAAAACACAGTGAAGGCCACTCACATAAGACAAGCTGTGTTCTATGACATTTAGAGTTTTTTGCCTCAATGTTACAGGGATAGTCTGGCACATAACATGCAATCAAAGAGATTACAAAGAGCCTCCAACACTGAAATGAAGAATTAAGTTTGGGACTACAAGAATCAGAGAAGGGAGACAAAGTGGAAGGAAGAAGTTTCTGTAGAGGTGAAAAGAAGAAAGAATAAAATGTCTAGTTTGCGAGATGTGATGAAATGTTGTTAAACGCCCTTTCTGCTGGATGTCTGTTTGACTGACTATTCATTTTGTTCTCTTTGAGAGACTTTATTTTATTCAATACTTTTTGGGACTTCAGAGACAAGCCTTTTTCTGAAGTTGGCCCAGAAGGACAGCTCTTTAAACAGGATGTTTTGCAATCTTGAGATTGGAGCTGCAGCCTTGTTTTCTTCAAGACTAGCAAAATACATCCTAAAGTCCATCATCATCAGACATGACCATCACTCATCATCATCAGAGATGACCTTTGCAAAATGCTGCAGGCAGCCTTTTTTTTTCATTCTCAGGGAAAGGGTGTGGCACTTGGGTGGAATTCGGCTCCCTACCTGATGTCAGAGTAAGTTCTGTGATTCACAGTTAGGCTTTTGACAGTTATTAATTTTGACGTGAAACTCAGTGATACAACAGATGAGGATTCCTCTACAAGGTCATATTTTCATGACAGTCTTTTACATATAAAATATTTTCAGTTATGAAATCCAGTGAATTTACATTGGAAAATCAGAGTAATTTCTGAAGACATCCAAACTACCAGATTTGATTTTCAAAGATGTTTGAGCACTTGCCCCTCCTCACCTCTGTAAATCAAAGGATGTTTTTCCAAGAATAACTTCTAAACTCTCCAAGTGTTGCTTTGGTACTGTGGTAGCACTGGATATCTTTTTAGAATCATCAGAGAATCATGAAGGTCGGAAAATACCTTTAAGGTCGGAAAATACCTTTAAGGTCGGAAAATACCTTTAAGGTCTTTGAGTCTAACCATCAACCCAGCCACCATCATTTCACCAGTAAACCATGTCCTCACATGCCACATCCACACAGTTTCTGAATATTTCCAGGAATGGTGACTCGACCACTGACCTGGGCAGTCTGTTACAATGTTTTACAACATGTGTCATGGGAGAAAAAAAACCTAATATCCAACCTGCCCCTGCCCTGGCGCAGCCTAAGGCCATTGGCTCTACTCCTGTCCCTGTTCCCTGGGAGCGCCCGACGCCCCCCGGCTCCCCCCTCCTGGCAGGGACTTGCAGAGCCAGAAGGTCCCCCCTGAGCCTCCTTTTCTCCAGGCTGAGCCCCCCAGCTCCCTCAGCCGCTCCTCATTGGACTTGTCCTCCAGCCCCTTTAAACAGAGTTTTGGCTCTAAGAAAGAAAAACTAAAAACAAACCCCAAGAAAATAAAACGTAGGAAATCCCCAGATCCACAGCTGCACAAATGAGTGCAGCTCGTTGGCCTACTCCCAAGTGTTCTCTGCATTATCTTTGTACCACGTAGGTGCTCAGTAGCTCAGTTTTGACACTTAGTAGCTGTTAAGCACAGACAGTCATTAGTTATTAAAGAGGATGTAGACAAAATTTTCAAAGAATTGAGCTCCTTTGCTGCTCAGAGCTTGCACCAGCCTGGAGGTGGGATCTACTGCTCTCAGACCCTGCTGGGTTGCCCCACACTGCCGCAGCCAGCGCAGCCTGCGATCTGCTGTGCACAGAGACACCAGTTGTGAGGGAGTCCTCAGACACAGGAGACACTCAGCAGACATTGCAGCACCCCAAGTAATGCCTTGAGAGCAGTTCTCCACCATGACCCACCTCTGTCACACAAATCCCAGAGGTCAGAAGAGATCAGCATCCGGGTGCCAGGCACTCCAACCACTGCCCGGGCGGCTCTGCCCTGCCAGCTGGCAGCATGCAGCTGAAACTACTCTACAGAAGCCTCTGGTAAAAAAATGTGCAAGATTTAAGAGTTATAAAGAACAAAAATAAAAACACATAAAAAACCTCACCAAAACACCAATACTAACACCATTCCCCAAAAAAGACAAAACCCCTTTTTCTCTACTGTCATGAAATAAAACATCAAACATCCTGCAAGTTCAGAGGTACAACAGAAATCTGAACTTCTGTTTCTGCACCAAACCAGAGCAAAATTTATCCGATTCACCATCCAGAATAGGAAAAAACAAAATGTATTTCCCAAGGTATTTTACAGCTTATCCTCTATTTTTTTTTAATAGCAACTCAGACCAAATACCTACTACATTCTGTCTGTGAGGAAAAACACTTTGAGTCATTTAAACTTTGAGGTCCTTTTAAAAATTAATTTCATTAAAGGCATGAAGTTAAGACATAAATAAAACCTACTTTATCATAACATACCAATTCCTTTTGCTGCAACATTTGCAGAAAGAACGTATTAAAATATCCTTCCACACTGCTTGAAACCTAATTTTGAACAACATGAGCCTGAGACAAAATGAGAGCTGTTACCAATTCTGAGATTGGTTTCAGAGTGATTGACCACCAAAGCCTCTGCTTAACTTCAGCAGACTTGTGTTCAGCATCTCTGGAAACTGGTCCCAAAATGACAGAGACAATTTTGGACCTTGGTCACATCCCTCTCAGTACCACCCACCAATTCCATTTCCCACAGGAAAATTGTCTTTGGGATCATTTTAAGATAAATCACAGCCCAGTGTCAGCCCTTGACAAGCAGCACACGAACACCAGGGGGGAAGGAAGGGTTGATTTGGAAGCTTCTAATTGACCTGAGTGGAATTGGGCCTGGAGCCATTCTAACATTCCTGAACAGCAGTTCTGGAGCATGAACAGTGCCCAGTGTGCACTACTAATGTTTGGGTGAGGTGGCCAGGCTATGCTGAACCCCAGGTCTGTGGGACACGGGGTGAAGGTGCAGGTACCAGGGCCAGCAGTTGGGCTGGAGCAGGAGCTGCCCAAATGCCCTTGGATGTGGCATTTGAACCTGGCTGCTGACAAAGCAGCCAATGAAGACCTGGCAGGTGAGTGGGAAAGGTGCAACTCTCCTCTGCCATGGCCAGAGGGGTCTGTGTGGGTCTGAGTTGTCCCATGTAGAACAGTTCCCTTTGGAAACAACAGGGCATTCCCAGTTTGTTGTTCCAGAGCTGGCAGCAGCTTTGGTAGTGGAAGAATGGACAATGCTGGGGGGGAACAGAGGGCACCTGGCCATCCCAGGGGACACCCGCATCTCCTCATCTGTCACCTTCATGCTGGTGAGCAGCACTTCATTTCATCACAATGCTGACAGAAGTGAGTGTAGTTTGGATCCCAAACTATGGCAATGGAATGCCCAGAATGTTGTTTGCTCCAAACAGTCACCTTGGTGATGGAATCCCCAGAATGATGTTTGCCCCAAACAAACCACAGACTGCCCCAAGCATCATGACAGGTACATCAGCAGGCTCCTACTCCTCCTGGGGGTCCTGCCCTCCAGGTACCCCCAACCGGCTCTGCCCACCAATATCTCACGTCATCACCCCCTTTGCTTCCCCCAACAGAAGGGTTCCCTCTCCAGGTGACAGTGTTGAAGGTGCCCTGCGTGAGCTTTGCTGCCCTGGCCAGGCCAGCCCCAGGAGCTCCCTGGGAGTTGCCCTCTGTCCTGGGGCTGCCACCACCCTCTGGGCCTGTTCAGCTCCACACCAGCACCCATCAGTTGTCCCCAGCCACAATAAGGCAGGGGGGCCCAGGGCCCTTAGGGGCCCCGGGGCAAGTGCTGTCACTTTCCCCTGTGGTACAGCTTCCCTGGCCAGTGCAGTTGCCCCCTGTGGCTGCTCCCTGTCCTTTAGCCTATGGCTGGGGACAGCAGGTGGTGATGGGGATGCTTCTGCACCACCAGACAAGGGCTGTGGTCCAGGCAGAGCCCCTGTACCCCACAGGCTCTGGTGTGCTGTGCATCCACCACCGACCTGCCCTGACTGGCAGAACCATGATGAAGCCCAAAGGTGAGTTTGGGGGATGGCAGAGGCAGTGGGCAGGCAGTCAAGCTGAGGTAAACTTCAATCTCTTGGCATTCCATTTTCAGCTGTGGTGACCACCCTGGCCCCAAGGAAGCCCATGGATCTGCCCGAGGAGGAACCAGCCACCATCAGAGATGCCATTTCTGAGTGGGCAGAGGACACCACCAACCACCATCTGCTCATGCAGCCTGAAATGGTGACAGGTGAGGACACCATCCTCAATGTCCCCAACAGCCCCACCTTGACTGATCTTCTGGACGACCTCTTTGAGTGCCTGGTAGACGGTGACTGCCCCAAGGAACAAGTTATGGTGGCACAAGAGGACAGCGAGGACACCGTCTTGGCTGCCAATGTCCCCAGCTTGACTGCCGAGGACCTCGATGAGCTCCTTGAATTCTGTGAATGGCTGCTGGAAGATGACTGCCCCAAGGAGCCAGCAGTGGAGGCACAGCAAAGGAACAGCGAGGGTGTTGTGCCCACTGTCCCCAGCTTGAGCCCCTCCCTCAGCCCACCTGCTGACCTCCAGCCCCAGTCACCCTGCACAGCTCAGCCAGTGCAGAGCCGGCCCCAGGGTGCTCCCACCCACTTGCAGCTGCCACTGGGCATCAGCACTGTCCAGGTGGACCCCAAAACAAGAGAGCTGGCAGCGGCCAGGCCAAGTGCTCCACGTCAGCCAGCACATCAACGGGTCAAGAGACCTTCCCGCAGATCCACATCCCGGCCGAAAAAAAGAAGACGACAGCGGTGATGCAGCACCCAGGCCAGAAGACACCCTGAGCCAATGACCTGCACCCAGGCCCCCAACCCTCCCACATCCCTCATTCCTGTTGGCTTCAATAGACTTGTTTTGCAGTTCCTTTCTTTGCCTTGAGTTATTTGGACAGTGGGAGGGGATCAGTGCCTCCATGTAGCCTCTGCTCACCCCATGGGGGCTGGCTGGGCACGATGGGCCAGAGGGTGGCCCAGCATCAGTCCAGGTGCTGGGTGCCCATGGAGAAACTATGTTGGCCAGTGGCCTCAGAGCACCAGGCAACAGGAGAGGTGTTCCAGTGTCACTGGGAGCAGGGTGTGCATCCCCGAACACATGCTGAGCTTCCTGCTGGGTCTGAGTGCTGGAGGACAGGGAGAGAGGGACCTGCCCCAACCAGAGAAACCTTTCCCTGATAGGAGTGGATGAGAGGAAACACTGTGGGATGGCTCCGCTGGGGACACTGAAATGCCTCGAGTGCTGACATGGGGATTTCCCATTTGTCACAGGAAAATTTCTTCTCTCTAAAGGGATCAACCCTCTCCACAGGGCATTTTGGCTGGCTCTCCATAACCCTGTCACCAGCCCCTCTTGACCAGCTCCTCCCAGTTTCCATACTGGGCAGGAAGTTCTGTGGTACAGAATAACCCTCTGGCCAGTTCAGGTCAGCAGTCCCAGCAATGGCCCCCAGTCCAGCTTCTTTAGGACACACCTCTCTTCAAAGGGGTCTTTGGCAAGAGTCTCTCACCCTGAGGGGTGTCGAAGGTTGGACAGGGCTTGGAGCAACCTGGGCTAGTGGAAGGTGTCCCTGCCCATTGCAGGGGGTGGAACAGCAGGACCTTTAAGGTGCCTTCCAACACAAACCATTCTGTGATTCTGCAGTGAGAGGCAGGGTGAGAGAGGGAATAGCTTCAGACAGCTTCTTCCATTGGAAGTGGCCATTCGTCTGTCACCCTGTTTTGCAAAAGAACAAGAAATCTGAATCAAAGGGAGAAACTGAGCAGGCAAGAATCATTTGCTGCAGCCAAAGGAAGCTGAATCTAACAAAGCATCTGGCTTCAAACAAAGCAGAACTGTTGTGGAAAGTTGACTATCTGCTATACCTTAGAGGCGGGTAGAAGGAATGGAGTATAGGCAAGAGCAAACCATATTCCCATCACTGGATAAACCCAGATTTTGTGTAGAGTTGTTACTGAAGTGTATGTTCGCTCATTAAGTAAATAAACAACATTGCTTGCAATAGGAATGGAAAACAATCATGCTGCTACTGAAAGAAACACTATCCATGTTTTAACTGGAAGGGATTTGCAGTGATCATTTAGTCCTGGTCTGACCTATTGAATTTACAGCATGTTATTGAGGGCATTGTCCAAATGCCTCACAAACACTGACAGAAAATAGGGGGTTTTTTTCAAGGAGGTGAAAATGCTGGTCTTGCGTTAACCATTGCCCTCTTCCTCAGTTCCTTCTATTGGGATATTCTGAAACACAAGAAAAAGGATTCCAAGTCCCTCTCCCAGAGATGACATTGGTATTTGCATGGATAGGGAGGGAGTGTGCATTAGCGTAAGGGAAAATAAGGTAAGAAGCTGTCTAAAGTAAATGCTGTAATAACCACACTTCTCCTCGAAGTTAGAGACATTTCCAGCCTGACACCAGACACCTAATTAACTTTTTAAGTCAATAAATTTCCAACAACAGAAATCAGGTGCCCACAAAGACCACAAAGCCTTTAAACAGAGCAGCATGTTGCTGAAGTAAGCAATGAGCCTCAGATATAACCTCTGCTCTTCAGATGGACATTTTATTTTCTTCTAACTTACCTGATGCACTGCAGGCAAGTTCCCAAAGCAGCCACATTTGTTGCTGCCAAAAACCCCAAATGATGTCCAGCCTAGAAAGCCTCTATTCCAAGTCACAAGCCACCAAATTTACAGACTGCTGTTAAAGAATAGCAGTGCAACATCCACAGCAAATTCTTCTGCTGGAAATCTGTCTTGATAATGCAGTAGTGACAAAGCTTCTTCCTCAAATGTGCATCTATGACTAGATAAAGGGTTTAAAAGTTTTTAAAATCTCTGCACAAAAGCACATTTTAAAGGTCTAGAGTGAGATTACACACTATAGGGACTCTACTCTCCCTCTCCTCTCAGGAATTGCACAAGGTATCTTTCTTCAATCTGCCTTGCCTCTTCCCTTCCCCCAAAACCACAAAGAGCTTATCAAAACAGCTTTCTCCCCAGAGTGCATGTATCAAACACACTTTGACATCTAGTTCACTGTTCTGTTGCTTTCCAGGTAGAAAGCATACAGATACTTTCAGAAGTTTATACTGCCTCTGATCAGAATTTCATTCTTTATATTCCAGAATCTTTCCTAATGAGAGGAAAAAATTATTAAAAACAGAAGAGTATTTAAGGGAAGAAGTTCTGTGTGTGCAAACAGCAACTGACTGTGATGAACATCAGCCCTTGCAGCACCAAGACTGGAGAAGCTCAGGTGGAACTCAAAGAAGAATCCAAAGTTTCACTAAGAAACAAAATAGAAGTAACAGTAATTGCAATAAAACATTGAATGCAAGCAGCTGCCAAGAGCTGCATGTGTTCTTTTTTTACACTTTATTACATACATTGTTTACATTCATTATTTACATTTGTTACATATATCTCTGAACAACCTCAGTGGGAGCAGACATGCAGCACTGAGCATCAGGACCCTGAAAAAATGCCATTCTTTTATTTGTCATTCCAGCCATGTCCTTCCTCTTCTGCAGCAGCACAGAAAATAATGCTCTCTACCAAGCATTATTGTTCAAAATATTATCACATAAAGCAGATGTCTCCAAACATTTCTATTGCTGGTAATATCTGCATGCTTACTCTTAAATAAAATCTTTTAAAACTGAAAATATTCATTTTCCATTGTTATTGTCTAGTTTCATCACCATCATTCTAACTGCCATTTTTGGGTAGAAAAGACAGATTCTCTTCTCAAGTGCATTAGTCTCATCCCTGATAAAATTCAATTCTGTCTTCATTAAAATTATATGAGAGTAAAGGAGGTCAAGATGTGGTGAGCTCCAACTGTTTCCTGAATGAAAACTAATTTTCCAGTTATTGTCCAAAATAAATTATACACAAGTAAAATCAAAGTTAATTGAAGCATACTGCATGGTTTGAGCTCATTAAATCCTCACAAATGCCAACATGAAACACACTGCTTGGTACTTTGATGAAAGAAAGTGTCTTCTTCTACCTTGCAAAAGACTATTAATCCAAGTGAGAGTTCATCAAAGCTAAATTAATAATACTCAGGGCAGCTTCTATGGCCCACAGAAGTAGCATGTGAATTAATCTCCCTCCTTAGAACACTGTGACATCAAATCTGTTGACATAATCAGTTCTGCACTTCAGATGAAATACTGGTGGCACACAAGTCACCAGCAGCTGCATCACCAAGAGCTGTGGGATATCACATGTAAGATCCCAGCCATGGAGCAACAACCTCAACCTGGAGTTTCACTTCTAAAAATATACAAAACTCCAAAATTTTGCCTGCTGCACTTTTGCAGAGCCTTTGGTTCTTTAATACCTTGAGGCAATGTAAGGACAATACGATACCTGAGTTTTATCTGGAGATAGCTTTACTTTTAAAACATGGGAGGAAATAAGGATCTTGGCAAAAGTTCAAAAGAGTAACATACAGCCAAGACAGAGCATTCCACAAAGCTATTATTCAGCATGCACACAAATTAGCATAAAGCAACACACTAGGTTTGAAGTTACCCAAAGCATTAAGAAAGCAGTAAAGAAAGAGGAGAGATTAAGGGAAGAAAAGGAGTAAAGATAGAGATGAAGAGAGAGTAAGAAGAGAGGAGAATAAGAGATTTGTTTGACAGCTGATCTGGGGCTGTTGCACAAGCCCTCCCAACCAAAACACATTTGGGTGGTTATGACCCAATAATAATGTAAAAATCCCGTGTTTCATACACGTGGGTCACAGAGACACAGGAAACCACTTGAGCGCAAGTCACAACACTCCCTCATGAACACTCACAAACCAGGAACTTCTGGCTCAATTGAAGCAGCCCATTGGCAAGTCAAGCAAAATATTGAACTGGCAATTTTCAACTGTGAACCTACCTAAAACCTCAGAAATTTTTTCCTTTGTTACCATCACTTCAAGACTTTGTATAGAAACAATTAATTACATTTAGCCTGAATTTGAGGCAGTTTAACTCCTGTGATCTTGTCTGTGAGACTAAACACACCTCTCTTCTTATTTAAGTCACTTATTTACATCTTATGTAGAGGTTATGACCTCAGAGACAACAAGAGAGTTGTTCAAAATCAGCTGCCAGAAAATAAGCAGCTTTGACATTATATTTATTTTGCCATTAACTTTATCAGTGTGTACAAGCTGATCCAAACACTACCAAAAAGCGAGCACAGGGGATTCTTTTATAATGTAGATGTGAACCAAGGAGCCGTGATCTGAATGCTAGATATTATTTAAGTGTTATTACATCTCCTTAGATCTGGGCTTTCAGAAACAGTTAATGTTTCCAAAGAGCTTTAAATGTCAGCACCTATTTTCAACAGGCCCATGCAGCTCTAGACTGGTACAAACTGAGCAATATGAGCCTGCTAAAAAAGTTCAGGAGCACCCACAACCAAAAGAAAGTCTCAGTACTCATCACAGCCTGGCCAACTTCACCCCAAGTGCCTACAGCTTTACCAGATCCTGGCATTCTGCAGGTGCTCCCATTCAGTAACCAAATAAAAAGAGAGGTTTTGCAATATAGTGACCAGAGCTCACCTATGGCTGCATGTCACAATGGAAGAGTTGACTCAACCTGATACCATTTTATAAAACAGTGTACCAGAATATAAAAGGAAAAATATAAACAAAAAAAAAGTGGTTTCCTTTAAAAACACCAAAGTAAATAAACCTTGGTTTGGAGTAGTCTCTCTCTGAAGGGTTTGTTCTACAAGAATATTTGTCATAATAAGTATGTCATATATAAAATCTTTTGCTGAAGAACCAATACTTCAAGATTCTCACCCCCTGCAGTTACCACCAGCAGTATAATTAATACTTAATCATGTCATGGTTTTCATAGCCAATGATGTTTAATGCTTTTACTGAGATAAAAATAAATTATCTATTCTCACTTTATAAATGAAGATCTGCTCTTCCAAATTATTAGGAATTTGAGTAACTACACTGAACTCAAATATAAATATTTGCAAAGCTGAGCCCTCATTTGTATTGATTTTTCTTCATCCACAAGTGACACGTTCCACCGGGATGGTAAAGGAGAGGTCCACAGCCAAAGTAGGGTGAGAAAGACTGGAACAATTTATTAGGATGCATGGGGCTTATA
>JAWWMO010000175.1:3847124-3864596 GCA_035047845.1 Dendrocincla fuliginosa | reverse complement strand
CTATCTAATACATCTAATTACTGTTTAAACTGAGAACTCTTCAACAATCATCGACTGCCGTGACGTGGGGTTCTCACAAAAGTCCGATTAAGTTTATTTAGCTGCTAGCTCCATCCACTAGTAGAAGTGGTCATCTTGATCGTCTTCTTTTTGTTCTGACTGGTGTCTTCCCACGCACAAGGAATTAAGCAAGGAAGCAAGTCTGTAAAGTCTGTTCTATGGAACACAGGAACTAAATAAGTAATTAAAAGAAAATCAAATATTCCATACAGGACCGGTTGACACTGTCAGCTCTGTTCCCACTACACAAAACATATTGACTGACTGCCTTTTACACACAAATCCAAATTAATATCAAAATTAGGTGATTGCACTAACTTGTGGAAAAAAGGTGCCCTTTGCTTCCACTGCAGTTTAAGAACTACTGCACAACACCCAAATATGAAAGATACTTCTCCCTTTGTTCTCGGAAGAGAAGAGTTTCCTGCACCTGCAGTGACAGAGCACCATGTGGTGTCACTGGAGTCCTAACACTGTCTCGCTTGAGTCAGCTACAAGACTTCCCTTCCTCTTCTACCTCACTTACAAAGCTCCTGACAGGGTGTTTCACCTGTCCCAGTCCTGAGGGAAGACTTACTGTGTGGAGGACGCCAGTGTTATTCTACTGGCCACACTTCCCTGCAGAGATAAGTGCTCACCACTATAAGTGGGGTGATTGGTCCTTTAGCTGTGGCTTGAAGGTTCCGCTTTGTTAGTCTTGAAACAGCACACCAGATTTCTTTAAGAGAAGGCATAGACTAGCCAGTTCACAACTGACAAAGGGCAAGAGATACCAAGAAAAATTACTACAATAAAGAAAACTGACCCTCTCTTAACAATCATGTCCAGGTTGGAGCAGGCAATGGGTAGGAAAAAAAGAGGGAAAGGGAAATGAGACCTTTAATGGCTCACCAGGTGTGTTTATTGTACCAGAACAAGGAAATATTGGCACACTGTTGAAATGTAAGTACTCAGCAAAAATGCTTGAGAAAAAACCTCTTGGAAGTGTTTTGTGGTATAGGTTGGTCTCACAGCAGTGAATATAAAAGTGAGTGTTTGCTATGTATAAATGGTGTGATTCCTAAATCCAAGAAAAGAGACTTTTCTCTACGGTACCACTTTAATCCTTTTTGGTTTCCATAATTCTTGGCCATACCAAGCAATATTTCTCTCCAGTCCTGGTGAATCTCAGATAATACTCTTTATGTCTTATCACAGATCCCACTGCATAATGAATATAATGCCATAATGAATATTCTGCATTTCATGAATATTTTGATAGCAGGTCAAAGTACTTTTCCGTGGCCAACTAAAGCATGGCTGGTAATTTTGAGGCTGGACATTGAAATATTACAGGGACACATGAAGAAAACATTCAGTCATGTGGCAATGAGTTGCATATTGGAAACAAAGCCTACAGACCAAGCCGTGTTGACTTCTCACAGCAAAATAATGCCAGCCAAGAGCAAACACACTGAATTCAAAGGGGTCTTTTTGCCATACTTAGGGTTTTTGTTTTTTTAGAAATTACTTTTTTTTTTTTCAAATTAATCCTCAAATGTTATGAAAGCAGAATATTTTATCCATAGCACAAAAAAAAAGACAGGTTAGCCTGGTCTTACATGGGACTTTTCCAGATTGTTGCCTGTGTGTACAATTCTATGTTAATCAATAAGTGCCCAGACCCACCAAGGTCCATAATGCCTTTCCCCCTTTATCTAAAATACAGAAAAATCGAACAACATTGCTCCACACCAATCATTGCATTTAATTTTATCTTGGTGTCATGGAATATTTCAAAGATTTTTAGAAAGTCAGCAAGCTCATGTCCTTGCAGCAAGATTTATTACTGTTTATAGTTGTTTAAATTTTAAAAAGTAGAACTTCTTCTACAGCTAATAAATCAATTTTGATTCAGCACAAAACAAGTTCTTATGCTTTTATTTCAAAAAGCATTTTGGCAACTCTGTTAATAAGAACATGTATGTAAATTCCAGTATTTGTTCTTTATAAACTATGCTCTAATTTAGGCTGGGTTTGTGTCTGAAACATTCATGGCATTTTCCTTGTCCCAAAAAACCTTTTCTTTTAAACTAGTAAGAGAGCAACTCTCAGGCTTAAGATTCTTCCTGCATTTATTGTTGTTTTGTCTTGGTTTCATTTTTCCAATTGTTGTTGAAAATTAACATAGTGCAAGCCTTTCATCAGTCTGTCAGGTTTTTGAGTTTTACAGTATTTTTTCAACAGTACAAAAGCTAAACTATTTCATTTATTCATGTTCGTATATTCATAATTCTAATCTTGTCAGTAAATCTGTTTTACAAGCCTTCAAGTATTTCCACATTTTCCCAGTATTTCAAAGATCCCTTTGTTTTGCCAACAGTCTTTATTTTCTTGTAAACAGAGGTCTACAAGATACATATCTCAAATTATTACATAGCTTGTCACCTATTTGGAAAGAATACTAATTTTATCTCTCCAGAGCTGTTACATTGATATCCTGTTTCCTCAGAGCAGTGTGACAGTATCAAATAACAGGATAGAGACTGTATCCTCTGTAAAGTTTCCGACTAGCGTGAGTCACAGAAAACTTGATGTGGGATGTAAGATATATAGCATTGATCTTGGAAAAAAATCATGAAATGTAAAGAAGTTCATATTTTGCTGTAATGATATACTTTTAATAAAAAGCAGGGAAAACATTTGCAATTTCCACCAAAGTAAATATTCCTTCCTCTTTTCTGTTGCCTTCCATCTTTTCATTGACCAGAGACACCGTGCCAGCAGAGACAAAGAAAAATGTCCTATTTAACACTGAAATATAATTATGCCATTAAAGTTTTAGGCACTACACTGGCTACGAAATCCTGTGTGTGTTTGCTTGAAGGGTGCTGCCTGCTCAGTAGGTGATGAGTTTTCATCTAATGCTTTTGGTTCCTTCCAAATTTCCAGCACTGCGTGAACACAGCCTCTCCTGGTGCAGGAAGACTTCCATCAGTTCTTCTGCATTAGCCTCTACACACTCTGCTGCCTGAGCAGCACACAAAGCTCCAGAATTGCTGCTTTTTGCAGATTAATAGCTGAACGTGTGCTTGCTTTCCATTTGCTCTTGGCTGCTGCCTCCCCGAGAGCCCTGACTGGCAGTGCAGGCACTTCCTCGTCTGCTCAGAGCAAATGTGTTTGCTACTATCCATCAGGTCAACCTGCATGAGGCAGTGGTTTTATTCTGAGGATATCCAGCCTTTTCCACTGCAACAGTGAGAAATTAAATCATAAACAATTCTCTCAGCTTCTTCTCACTCTCACCAAGGTGTCCTCACTTCCATCTCCCTTTCCAGAAGCCAGATGTGCCCCTCGAAGGCACATATGGAAAACAGGTCTGTGTTTCTCCTGCTGCTATTTCCAGTCTCTGCTCCTTTTTATTCCATGTCTCCTCAGAGGGGCAATCAAGGAGACCTTTCTGCTCAGAAATCCCTTCTTTCTTCCCCAGCAGCCTTCCCTTCTGAATTTCAGCCTGATCCTTCCTGAGCTCCGTAATCCCTCACTTCCAGAAGCACTGACATCTGTGTCAGCCTATGCAGCCTCTAGAGTGGCACCAGCAATGTAAGGAAATCACAGAGAGGCTTACTCTGTGGAAGCTTTTGTCCTTCCTCCCACTTGTGACCCTGGGCAAGGTGTAGGGAAACCCAGAAGAAGCAGGCAAGGCTCCTCCTGAATTGTTACATAGAACAACTCATCTGCCTTAATTAAAAACACTCAGGTCAACTCCTATTCCCTGGACAGACTGAAGTCACCTGGAGAAGTTTCCTCTAAGCTCTGTGCATATAAAGAAATAAGATGCTTTTTGTCAAGTTCACTATAACCACCCATTGATTCCCACAGGAAATAGCATTGCTGAGGGACCACTTTCCCCACCCATTCCCACTATGTGCACTACACAGGCCTGTATTGAACTCAAGGAGACCATAGAATACTACAGATCATTTCTAGAAAAATTACATAGGAGCATTCTGAACAGATGGAGATTTGGGGGGTTAAGCAGATATAGATAGATTTGTAGAGTTAACTCCTTATCCCATTCATGTCAGTGAAAAATTCCCGCTGCTTAAAATGAGAAAATACTTCATGTATAGGATCTTTGACTTTGCAGCATACCTTGCTACTTACTTCTCTGTTCATTTTGCCTGTGCTGCAGTGAGAACTGATGCAGGTGGCTCAATGGGAACCAACAGGATAGGGAGGAACCAACAGGAAAATAAACTCACTCATTCTGGATCCTCAGAGGTATTATAAAACTGCAGAAGGCAGGAATAGGTTTGCCCAAGGTGGCCTTTCTTTCCTTCCCATGTTTGAATTATGATCACTTATTCTCACACAGGATGTACCTGTATGCACAGAACCAGCCATAATGTGTTTGTATTTCAAGCTTGGAGTCATACCTCTGTGTATGTCATCCACACAACTTGCTGATTTTCCGAGTCACAGATTAACTGTTCTATATAAGAGAAAAACAGGGAGTCAGCTGCTCTGATGTCTCCCCTAGATTCCCTCCTACATTCTCAGCATAGCCATTCCTTGTGACTCAGAGAAAATAAGGCTTTACATGCCCTTGTGAATTTTACTGAAAATTAGTAAGCAAGTCCATAAAAAGAAAGGAAATGAAGTTTTGTTACATGGACTAACACTGAACCCTGTTAATCAAATCAAGGTTTGAACTAAAGCCACAACTAATTAATGAATTAACAATAACATGGACTGGAGTTTGCATTTGATCAAATCAACAGAGAATGAGTAAAATGGAAATTGTAAGGGCCACTGCAAAAATAATGGAGGTCATGAATTTGGCTGCTTCATTCCTTTGAGGCAAGGGCCAGCTCCTTCAGGGCTGTGACAGCTTTGAGACTACTACTTAAACTGCATACACCCTTCTGCTGTTTAGGTTTTGAGCTAGCAGAGCTTAACACTCTTCTGATGCACATACAGTTGGCTAACATAGGTCGACACAGAAGACTTAGAACAAAATATTTTGTGCTGATCTGTGCAAGTAACTTCACTTCAGCTTCAGAAAAATCTTTAAACAGAAAAAATAATGACAGTATCACAGAATCATCGAATCCTAGAATCGTTTTGGTTGGAGAGGACCTTAAAGCTCACCCAGTGCCACCCCCTGCCAGGGGCAGGGACACCTTCCACTAGCCCAGGTTGCTCCAAGCCCTGTCCAACCTGGCCTTGGACATATCCAGGGATCCAGGGCCTGCCCACCCTCCTTGAGAAGCCATGAAAAGAATAGAAGGCAATTTGGAGTGAAAGACAAGTTCATAGCTTTGCACCATTCTCAGAGTACCAAAGGCAGAATTGCAGCTCAGGTAACCAGGTGATATCACTGCAGATAAGCACCTTTATACTCGTGAACCTCTTCAGCCCTCAGATAATCAGGTCTGCACAGCCAAAGCGCAAGGAGAAACTAATGTCCCTCCTGAGAGGCAGTTCTGCTTTCCCCAGGGAACAATTAACTTTGCTCTTTCTTTAAACTGCCTGCTCTTCATGGAAAATAAAAAGTGTTTATGAAGCTCTGCTTCCCCGGGTTAAAAGCAGGCATGGTTTCCTCACACAGAGAGGACTTCAGAGATACAGCATCCTGCAAGAAGCCAACACTGTGCTGGTAACTAACCTCCTTGTGTGCTCTCACTGGGCTTTGCACTTGTTCAGTGATTTCGTGAGTCCTTATTCGCTTATGCTTTCCACCTGTGAACTTCCATAGAATGCTGCCTGAATGTTCTTGCATTCATTTTACTGGCAAAAATTTTTTAACTCAATGAAAGAATCTAAGCAGTTGGGAGTTCAGTTATTTATAGGGATGTTATTGTAAACCTTCAATTAAAGAAAACATTAGAAATGTCTCAGAAAAAAACCTATAATTTTGAGCAAAAATTTTCAGTCAAAACAAGTCTGAAATATATTTAAAAATAACATTAAATGACACCTTTCAAGTTCGCATTTTGAAAAGCAGTACATTACTTGCCTTCTAGCACTTCTGTCTTTAAATATCTGCAATTGAAATATTTTTTTGTGTGACTTCATTTTTTTCAATAAATGAGGTCCTGAAATACTTTTAATTAAAATCTACTTTTCTGCTAATTCCAGGATTCCAGGAAGTGGACCATTAAGAGAGAGCTCTAAATAGTATAAGGCCTGTACTAAAAAAATAAAAGTGGACAATAATGAAACTTCCAATTTATTTGGCTGTCTTCCAACTCCCTCACTTCCCCAGCACTGATCTTTCCAAGTTTTCAATTCTGGTTTTATTAGAATATTTTGAAACCTTGATCCTTTATATTTCCAAGTAATATTATCTATTATTAGTACAATTAATCAAATCAATATCTGCCAGCAAGCATCCAGAATTTCAATATAACTTCTTATTAGAATTCTTTAAGTCTTCAAAAAATAAGGTTAAAATTTAAGCACAGGGCAGGGGTTTTGCTTACAAAAATATTTACTGTGAGAGAGATTCAGAGCAAAGAAATCACAGGGGAGGACAACTATGCAATATTTTGGGGACATTATGATTGGATGAGAAAACTTCCCTGATGTTACAGACTTCTAGCTGTAAATGCTTATAAAACCTGTTATGCAGCTATTATATAAAGAATGTGGAAATTTTTAGTGCCAAATTCTTAGCATAGCAGGGCTACATTTCCTCCCTTGAATGCTGTACATGAAAGAACATTTTGAATAAAAACGAACCTCTACAAGATACCTTTCTACTCATTCAGTACCACCCGAAGTTTATCTGAAAATAAACTTACTGTATCAGTCCGTGCTCAGAAAAACCTGTCTTTAGAGAAGGCAGTGAGTTGATTCCCCCTTAGTCTCATGGGACAATATGAGCCCATAGATAGATACATCCATCTCCAACAGAGGCAGTGACCCTGGAATGAAGTGTTCTTTTTCTGTACAACAGTAATCACCTGCTGCTTCACAGTCACTGCCTGAATGTGACGCTGCTTCCATCACTTCTGTGCACATGTTAGTTTAGGGACTCGGGGAAAGCCAAAATACAACAGCCCTTTGCTTTGCTGGACTCCTGGCTCTGCAGCCAGTGCAGTGTCCAATCCACTTCCATTCAGACCTGGAGGCTGGGGCAGGTAACTCACCTGCTGCTCCAGCATGGCCTCTGCTCCTGGAGCACAGGTACGTGTGGGCATGTTCCCGTGCCCGGCTCTTAGGTTGCCTGAAACCACATATGCTCACTTTATGGGATTTCTGGAAGGGTTTCCACTTCCCAGTTCTGTCCCAGTTACATCTCCCCAGTCTGCTCAAGCAAGGACTGTTGAAAACATCCATTTCTGCTGGGACAGCCTCACAGTCCATGTGATAAACTGTAATGTGACTTTTCCATCACTGCCTTCATTTCATCTAAAATGGAGACCAGTGAGCAATAACAACTTCCAAATGCCACTGAGCTGTAAACCGTACAGTTGAAAACACGTGCCAAGTCCTCTACCACAGATCAGGAGAACATGGTGCCAGTCCTGCAGAATACCCTGCTGCAAAGGAAACCCTGGTCATCAATCCCCTCCTCTATCACCTTCTTGAATACAGAGCTCCTCCAAGGGCATACGGACCATGAATTCCAGCTCTACTCACAGTTGCCATTGGTGATGGGAGAAAGCACTGCTTTATTGCATGGGTTAAAGTTTTGTATGCAGTCCTCACTCACTAACCCACAGGCACCATTCCAGTGATGAACATTTCAATGTAATTCCTAGACTGAAATTGACCTTTGCTGCATACTAAAACACAAACACACAGACATACAATGGAACTGTTATCACAACAGGTTCAATGCTGCCCAATTTTCCGGTATGCAGTCTGCCTTGGGAACCTGCCACTGTTTTGACAGCTCATGTTCTGTTTATATTAATTTTTTAATTTTGAAAGCTAATGACTTACTGAGAGAACCAGTACTTTCTGACTGTAATCACAAGAGAGACATGACGAAAGAAGACGAGAGTTGTGAGCAACTATTGCAAAATGCCGGTGTAAGGAAGGCCCCTCCTGTGGTGCCAGGCCCCATATTGTACCTGCACACTTCTGGTTGGTACATCTAGATCACAAATTGCAATAAGTTACAGGGTCCAGCCTGCAAAACTTCTTCCTAGGAGGCAAAAACGTTGCCTGGAAGCAGGGGATGAGGAAAAGGAAACGGAATGATTAAGGTGCCTTTAATGCAGTGCTTAAAGGTGAACTATATGGTACTGGGGTGAGCAATGAAACTTTCCCTTAACAAAAAATAACCCAACACCATGACAAAGTGTCACAACTATAATTTTGAACCCCAAAGCTCACAGAGTAAGCATTGCATGGAACTAAAGGTTTCCACCTAGCTGAGGGACTAGTCAGAAGATGAGCACTGGATGAAGTACAGGGTGGAAGGTCACCACACCCTCTGCAATGCAGCCCTAGTGCATGATGAGGTTGGAAAACGTAGGTGAGTAGCACAGTGAGTGACCCAGCCTACAGATAACCCCAGGGTATCACCTACTGGGGTAAGGCTGGGGAACACAAGCACCATTACCCTGCAGTACTGAGTGAATGTGGGAAGGAGCAGCAGTTTAAATTCATCATAGATAAATGCAATATTGTGCACAGGAAGAAATGCAATCTCAAATTTATACACGCAATGTTAAGTTTCAAGCCCACTGAGATACTGGAGTTAGAATATGCCGCTCCATGAGAACCTGAGCACAGTGCTCTGTAAAGGTCATAAAAGGGAATTGAGTGCTGCAAGTTATTAGGAAAGGAGCAGAGGACAACACAGAAAACATCGTGATTCCTCATATCAATATGCAGTGCACCTCCATATCGAGTGCTGTTTGCAATTTCAAAGCAGCTGTCTGCAAAACCATACCATAAATTTGGAAAGGGCAAGGGGCAAGCAACAAGTCCAATCAAAGGCACAGAATGGATTTTGTCTGAAGTATAACTGAACAGACAAACTTTTCCATCTCAGGAAAAAGCTGACCAATAGGCTATGTGCTAACAATTTTTAAATTGCCAATGGAAGCGTTCACTCTCTTTTCAAAGAATGAGACATTACACAATAAAGATATATTTTTAAATCACAGGATTAAAACACAGGAAAAACTTCTCTATACAGTGCCCAGTGAAGCTGCAAAGTTCTACACCACAGGGTGTTGTGGCTGTCAAAAAATGCAAATTAAAGGAAGGAGAACTCATTGAGGTCTATTGACTACAGAGACACAGTATTTGGTTCAGAAGTGGCTGAAGCACAAATTTTCAGGAGATAATGCAGGATTTTAAGGAAACATCACTCCATGGCTCCCGTATTTTTCCACTCCACTTTGCCAGTCTTGAAAAGAGGATAACAGGCTACAGACCTTTGGCTTAAGCCAGCAGAGAGGTGTGAACATTCTTATAATGACTTAAACATATTTCAAAAGTCAGTAAAAACCCATGCAGGTACAGTGGGTTCAGTTTTCTACACCAATCTTCTCTTACTCTGTACATATAGATCAAAGATCTCTGCTTCTGATTTCAGAGCCTGGCCCCTGGCAGCACATGGAAAAATCAAACCATGTGGGTTTGATTCATCTTTCTCATCAGGGGAGTCACTGGAGCTCAGAATCTATGTGATAATTTGGATTATTTTTAACACTTTTTCCCTTGTTCTGCTTTTCTTTTACCATTACACTTTTAAAAGAGGTGTTATATTGCAGATGAGAGATTACTTGAAAGGAGGAAATAATTCTATGCTTTTACTCCATAAGTCAGACTATCCCCCCTTCCTTTCAAGTATCATGCATTTTATCTTTTCATTAAAGTCTTAACTCGCCTGGCTCCAAAGGACTCCGAAGTGTGCTCCATTGCCAGGTAAGATGATAACAGCACAGCATCCCTAACACAAAGAGCAGAGTGTATTCCAGCACTTGGATCTCAGGCCACAGCACTCTCCTCACAATGTTTTGAATTTTCACAGTAATTTGTATGGGTTTCCACTGCAACTTCAGTGTGAGAGACAAATGTTGCGACTTTTGGTGTCATCAGCATTGACCTTCCACAAAATAAACAGAAGGAGAAAGGATTTCTAGGCCCTATCTATGCTCCTGGGCATTGGCACTCCTGGGCGTACCTTACACGTACAAATACTTTGAAGCAGGGATATGTCAGAGGTGAGAACAGGAAAAAAACTGTCATAGCTACACCTTGTGGGGTCATCACATTCTTCACTCAATGCCTGGTGTCATAGGTTTACAAGTAATTAAAGAGAAAGGAAGGAATGAGAGAAGCTGCACTGAAAATTACCTATTACTTGGGGTGATAAAACTTCCTTTTGATTTACTTGGCAGCAACAAATCTGTTTCATTTTTCAAGCTTTTTTTTTTGTTGTGAAAATTTATTGAAACTTACACCCACCACCCTGGTGATAGGAGATCAGGGTGCACCGCCCTTCTGCCTTATAACATGAGAAAAGAAAGATCAGGGAAATTTTTCCTGAGAAGCCCAATTGTTGAAGCCATTAAGTGTGGAGAAAGCAGGTAGAGTATTAAGATATCTCCCACTTACTGTGAGATCAAGGGTAGAACTCAAGTTTTCCCATGCTGAGACTGCAACACCTCTAATGAGAAAAAAAAAAAAAAGAATGCATTTGAATAGCTTCGTTTTAACAGAAAAGGAAGTCTGCAGTAAGGGAAAAAAGTCTTTTGTGCACTCAGTGTACCAGCTCAGCCAGGGAGGGGGCAGGCTAGGGAGAAATAATAATTTGAATAAATGAAATAAAAGAATAAGCACAGCAGACCTTGGTGGAGATGTGAGTGCCCAAAACAACCACTTCACTACACGTGCTGCATCCTGCTTGGGAGGATATGACTCTGGAGAGGAAGCACTGCTCAAAGTCTACAGAACATGCAACTTGTCATCAGCCCATCAGTTTGAATAAGAAGGTTATTTCTAAACAGGTTTTAGGCAGAACTCGATGCCATGCAAGCTGTACATGTCAGGTTTATGGGATACCCTGATACCTGCACAGAGGGCGCCTCACTGACATCAGGAGATTGTTCATGCATATGACAGCAGCTAACAATGAAATTCTTGAATACAGGATAAATATATTATATTGGAAGCAATTTCAAATAGACAGAATAGACACTGTGGTACCAGCAGTAGGGAGCCCCAAGTGTGAGTTAGATGACAGAACTCTCCACAGTTTGTGAAAGAACTACAATATCGTTTTTCTTCTGAAGCCCCTACTTGATGCACAACACAAACCCTGCAGCAACTGAGGGATTGCCAGGAAGAAAGTCAGAGGAGGCTGTGTTTGTATGTGTGTGTGAGCAGGTAATAAAGACGCAAAAGCTCTGCTGAAACCATGAGGAGGAGTAGGTGTAACTACAAGCACCCTCCTCCAGCATTTATGTAGGGGATGAACCACTGTTGTTAGAAAAATCTCATTTATTAAATTTGGAAAAAAAATAGCAAAAGTCTGTGAAACAAAAGGAATATAACAAAAAGAAATTTGGTTACAACACGTGTTGGGTGTCCAGGTCACACAGGATTCCCAGGAGCACCCCTTCTGATTCAAAAACCACGTTTTTAAACTTTCTTAAGGTCCAACCCCATTTTACAACGGGCTCCTCTGTCCCCACTCCCTCATGCCAGGGGCGGAGTTTCAGGCAGTATGTCAGCCTTCATCTGGCCGCATGGTCGACCACGTGGCCTGAAGTTGCGTCAGCTCTATTCTTAATTAATATGTAATTGCCCTTTTCCCGTGCGCTTAATCCCTGGTATACATTCCAAAACTGGACTGGATGCCTTACAACTTCTGCGAAACGCCTATAGGTTAGTAACAATCAGAAACAAAAATAAACTTTAGGTTAGTAACTCTCGTTCAGTTTATTTGCTTGTAATAAAACTGGGTTTTCTACTTCTCATACTGTGGAGAAGCTGTGGTCTGGGCTTTCTACAGAAGAATCCTGAGGCTTCAGGTATGGCGTTTTGTTGGGGATTTTTTAACCCTTGAAACAACAAGAAAAGAAAAGACAGACAAGCAGAAGAAAAGACATACATTACCACATCTTCTGCGTAGGAGCCTGCAGACACAAAAACTGCTCTCTGCATACACCAGAACAAAACCCGACAGTAAACAATGTAGCTGTGTTGGATGTGTTTGGATAACGATGAGCAGCAGAGTCCCCAGCTAATGCACTGAAAGCCTGCAGACTGCCTGTGTAACTCTCCTCACACACACTGTCATACTAAGGAGCCAACTACAATGACTGTCACTATTTGAAAATATACATCATTCAAAAAATGCTTTTTTATGCCCTTGAAAAATCTTTTTCATAGTATGAGATTTAAATACTTCAATCCTGTCTCCAAAGTAATATAAATCACTGGAATGAAAAAACCCCAGACCAAAACAAAACAAAAAACCAAACCAACCAAACAAAAAAACTGAACAAAACAAACCAAAAAAACCCACCACACCCAAAAAAACATACAAGAGCTTTGGGATTTTTTTTCTGAAAATTAAAAAAAAAAAAATTAGATCACATTTAGTGCAATTAATAATCAGCTCTCTCCCTAAACTCTATTACTTTCTGGGAAAGCTCTAGATTTCCTCAATTAGTAAGTAGAGATTAATGTCATTTACCCATACCAATGCTCATGGGCATATCTCTCTCACTTAGCCTAGAGGAGTAACATTGAGGGGCACACCTGTTCAAGGGAGGAATCTCCACATCTGCACCTAAAGAAGGGATATGTTAGAAGAACCTACTCCATGGAAGTGGGACTGGAGTTTCACCATAAGTGATTGACTGCCAGTCATATGTCTCCAGGTCAGCTTGGCAGCTTATCTGCAAAATCTTGGCCTCATTATCAGGATGTTAATTTGGGGTGGATGTGTCGCACTGGTTTTAGCAAAATTCAACACCAAAGCCAGCAAGACATACCCTCTCTCAGTCCACCACTGATAGCCTTGCAAAAGAGCATTGTTAGAGTTGCTTGACCACACTCCAGGGCAGAACATCTTGCTATGCAAGGGGTTGCACAGGCTTGCTTCTAATGGATTTTTATCAGAAACAAAGGCTTTGACAAGCATAACACAATAGAGCACTGAAATACAACCACAAATCAAAATCCGTAGAAGACACAGAGTGTGTCTGTGGGAGAGAGGGAGTGAAATGTAATTTGTGTGTTAATATATATGTATGTGTATATATATATATTAAACTTAGTTTTTCCTCAAGTGAACTACTGCTTTGACAACTTCTGAAATATAATTGCTTAGAGCCCAACAAAGAAAAATCTACATCGTTGTTCTTGTTATAAAATAAATGAACCCACAGAAAGCTAACTAAACACAGGCTGTTTTAATACAGCATTGCACTCATGGTTTTCAGTGCACAAAACCTAAGGAAGACAGCAGGAACTGTCATAGTTAAGACACTGGGATGTTATCAATGTCCCTGGTGTTACCTTAAGGAGGGGAGGAAAAAAACTTTCCAAGACAACTTTATGTGGGTAAAGAAGAGTTCTTTTACTTACAGGGTTTTTGTATATTATATTATTATATTATTTATATTATTTCCAGAATATAAAGGAGTATAAAAGAGTATGTAAAGTATAAAAAAAGTATAAAAGAGTACAACACGTGTTGACAAGTAACAGATAGAAAAGACCGGTGCTAGGTTGAACTCATGGCCTCAGGAATACCATGAGAGCTCTTTTCCAAGCACCACCGCTTCAAAACATGCAGAGTAAATTAATCCAAAAGGCGTCCCTTTCATTTCATTCCTGGCTGTTTCCGGCCAACCCCTGAGCCACTCTGCCATGTCTTACCAAAGCAAACAAGGGACAACAACCTGCCCCTCCCAGGTGAAACACCCTTTCACCCACAGGCTGGGAACACTGACTCTTGCAACATCTGGGCCCAAGGCAGCTCACCTCCCAAACCACTACAAACAAGGGAGAAACTCCCTTTTGCAGCTGCTTCCCTGCAGCTCAGCTACCCCAGCAGCTCATGCTGGTACCTAGTTCCCATTACTGGTCTCGTCTTCCTTCAAGCAGGACTTGAGGTTCTTGAGGTCTGGCCCCAGAGAACAAGGGAGGGTAAACATCTTCCCCCCCCACCTCAGGAGAGCAAGGGAGGGAAAACCCCCCTTTGCAAGCAGAGCTATTCTGAGCTCTCCCCCGCTCCCCGTTTTCAGGGAGGGGGGGATGGAACACAGGGCGCCACACCAGGCTGGGCAGCAGAGAGTCTGAGTGTGTGTGTGTGTGAGAGAGAGAGAGAGAGAGAGAGAATGCCAACAAGGACAAAACCTTTTCTACGTGGCAGCATACTAATTTTATAACACTATTCAATTGTCATATCTAAAAGTTGCATCCCATCAAAGACATGTCCATACCCAGAACTTCCCTTGGTTCTGCCCCATGGCACGCCTCTCCTAGAATTGAGTTGGAGGTATAAGACCCCTTGCTTCATCCTTTATCATCATCTTCACACCACTTTCCCTTATTGGAGCTTTTCCAAGGTTGCTGGGATTTGCTTTCTTGTTTTGACTCACATGGTATCTAATTGTCTTAGCTCTGGTACGTGTTTCCCAGGCATGATGTTCCAGCTATTGTCTGACACTTAAGACAGCTAGCAGAGGGTTAGAGGTTGCTAGCTACTCTATGTGTGAGAAACTACCTGGAAGTATAAAAATCTACAAATTAATGAAAACCCTAAGGCATCACTGGAAAACTATGATAACACAGATCCACTGTATGTGACTCAGTTTTTCTTCCTTCCTAGATGCTTCTAAAAGAAAAGGAAACTTTTCTGTTTCTGTGCATCTCTCTTTAGTAGTACATCAATGGCCACCAGGTGCTGAAGGTGCTCTCTGCACCTGAGAAAGACCACAGAGAACCCACCAGAAGAAACAATGTTCTCTTCCAGACTTTGCTGTTACCAGGAATGCCCGGCAGAGCAAGCTGTACAGACTCATTTTCAGAAGAGCACATGAGAAATCAGACATGTATTCTGATAACTTGCTGGGAAAGACAAAGCCTAACAGAGACCTGTATTTAATACCAAAACAGATTTCACTGGTAAGCTCCCTGATTGAGGACTTTGCTAAAGTCATATCCTGGCTGATCTACCTTTTGCAATCCAGATGATTTATAAATGCCGTTGTTTCAGAGACAGTATTTTCCAAGATGTTATGCTGACTTTTTATCTAAGAAGTTAATCCTCATTTTAGAGCTCATCTGGTGTCCATGATGGGACCACTGAGTCAAGGAGAGAAACTAAGTTTGGTTTCCCATCAAAAAAATTCTTAATTGAAATGTCTGGTCCTCAGAGTCATCAAAGGAAGTTGGGTATAGGCAAATCGAAGATGTCCCTGCCCACTGCAGGTTGGGGATGGACTAGATGATCTTTAAAGATCCCTCCCAACCCAAATCACTCTATAATTCTAAGTATCTCCAGCCTTTGATAGCAGCACAAGACACTTCAAGAATAAAAACAAATTCTCTTTTGAAATTAGAGATCAAACACTGGTTCTGCCTGCAATCTCATTCCTAAGTTAGCAGCATAATAACCTGTGCATTCAGTCAGACTGGTCCAGGAATTTTCAAACATCACCTAATGGGTAGGTTATGGTATCTTCATTTCTGTTCTGTGGGCTCCTCCAGAAAGCCAACTACCCCCCAGCAGCCAGGATCTGCTGCCAATAGAAGAAGCCTCAGAGCTGATAGCTGTCCTGACCTCAGATTCTCTTACAGAGGGAGAGGTTGCCATTTTAATTAACTCTTCTTTTAACCTTTGAGCTGATGAAAAGATGACACAGAAGGGGTGAAAACAAAATTACTGAGGGTTACAACTTACATCTTCTCCTGGTTTTTCCTCACAGCTGAGTTCAGCTGCAGTGCCAATAAACTTCCCCAACAGCTAGGCTGTAAATACTGACTTAGATCATCTGCTGGTGTATATTAGTGAAGCTTCAGTGACTGTTATTTGCACCAGACAATGATTGAGTCTAGCATGTTTGTTCAGCAAGGTTTAGGTCTCTTAAAATGTCAGCTAATGATGACCTTCCCAAAGTCCTCCAGCAAAGGAGTGAAATCAAGACTTTAAGGATCTTTTCAGGATCTCTAAATGTAACTTACCCAACATACTTCAGAAAAAGCAAGAATTTTGCTCACTACTGGTTAATTACACCAAAACTATATCATACTGCTTCAACTTCAGCAAACTGAATTATGTGAGAGAGAACCATGCTGCAGTCAGTAGCAGCTGTAGTCTGCAAGTGATATTTATCTACAGACTATATATAATTTATAACAGTGCATCCAAAGAAAAATCATTTATACAAAAAAAATTCAAAAAAATATTTCATCTATTACCTACCAAAAAATAATGGATGAACATAGAATGATAAGCATATGCTGAGACGGAAGGGACCCATCAAAATCACTGAGTTCCACTCCCTGCACAGGACACCACAACAACCCCACCACATGCCTGAGAGCATGATGCCCAAGCAATTCTTGAACTCCATCAACCCTGGTGCTATGACCACTTCCCAGGGGAGCTCAGCCACCCACTTGGGGAAGAACCTTTTGCTGATATCTAACCTATCTCAGCTCCATTTTGTTTCCTTGAGTCCTGTCACTGGTCCCAAGAGTGAAGAGATCAGTACCTTCCCATCCACTGCCCCTCAGGAGGATTTTGAAGGCTCCAGTAAGGTCTAACCTCAGTCTCCTCTTCTCCAGCTGAACAGCCCAAGAGACCTCTGCCACTCCTCATACAGCTTCCCCTCGTGGCCTCTTCTGGACACTCTGCAATGGCTTAATGTCTTTCTTATACTGTGTCTTATACTTATACTCCAAACTGGCCCACTATTGCAGGTGAGGCTGCCCCAGTGCAGAGCAGAGTGGGACAATGCCCTCCCTCACCTGGCCAGCCATGCTGCACCTGATGCTCCAAGGATAGGAATGTCCCTCCTGGCTCCAGGTACTGCTGACTTGTGGAGAGCTGGTCACCCACTAGGACCCCCAGGACCCTTTCCTGGCACTGATTTCCAGCCTCTCATTCCCGGTCTGTCCTTCCATCCACGGTTGCCCCATCCCAGGTGCAGAATTGGCACTTCCCCTTGTTGAACTTCCCATGGTTGGAGATTCCCAGCACTCTGATCTGTCCAGGTCTCTCTGCAGGGCCTCCCTGCACTCAAGGGATCCAACAGCTCCTCCCAGTCTTGGGTCATCTGCAAACTTGCTCAGTGTCCCTTCCAGTCCTGTTTCCAAGTCGCTGATGAAGATGTTGAAGAGCACAGGGCCCGAGATGGAGCCCTGTGGAACCCACTAGTGACAGGTCACCAGTCTGATGTCACCCCAGTCACTGTCACCCTCAGTGCCTGACCTGTG
>JAWWMO010000175.1:3833518-3847024 GCA_035047845.1 Dendrocincla fuliginosa | reverse complement strand
CTGAAGTAGAAGCAAATCAGGTTGGATAAGCAGGACTTTCCTCTCCTGAAGCCGTGCTGGCTGTGACCGATGACAGCGTTGTCTTTCAGGTGTTCTTTCAGTAATACCAAGAATAATCTTCTCCATGATTTTACTGGGCACTGAAGGGAGATTGACAGGCCTGTAAATTCCAGGGTTCAGCTTCTTGCCCTTCTTGAAAATTGGGATAACATTTGCCAGCTTCCAGTCAGCTGGGAACTCCCTGGATTCCCAAGACCACTCAAACATCGAGAGAGATTTTGGGATGACATCTAAAGCTTCCTGAGGGCTCTCAGGTGAATCCCATAAGGCCCCATAGATTTGTAGGGATCCAGCTGGAGCAGCAGATCCCACAGAAGATCATGGTCAATGGGGACTTGATCATTCTCACCGTCCTGGTCCTCCAGCTCAGGGCGCTGAGACCCTCTTGGTTCATCATCCCTGTTGAAGGCAGAGGCAAAGAAAGTGTTAAACCCCTCTGCCTTGTCTCTGTCCCTGTGTGGGAAGTGACCCTCCTCATCCTGGAATGGGCCAATGGTATTTCTAGACTGCCTTTTGCCATGTTCGAAAAACCTCTTTTTATTGTTCCCCACTCCTCTGGCAGCTTCAACTCCCGCTGAGCTTTGGCCACACAAATTTTCTCCCTCCAGTGACACGCAGCATCTCTGAATTCTTCACATGTTGTTTGACCTTGTTTCCACTGAGATCACACCTTCCTTTTCTGCCTTATTTCCAAGAGAAGATCCCTGCTCAGCCCAGCCAGCCTTCTGCCTCACCTGCTTGACTTCCAGCATTTGGGAGTTGCTGCTCCTGGGCCCTTAGGAGGTGATGTTTGCCAAGTGACCAGCACTGATGGACCCCAGCACCTGCAAAAACATGTTCTCAGAGGGCCTTATTCACTCATTCCCCGAGCAGCCTAAAGTCTGCTCTCCTCATGGCCAGAGTTGAGGTTTTGCTGGCACTTTTCCTCCTCTCAGCAGAGATTTTAAACTCAATCCCTTCGTGGTCCTTGTGGCCAAGAGGGCCCCAATCTCCACTTTGCTCATGAGATTCTATCTGTGGACAATTAGCAGATCAGCGAAGGCATTGATCGGAGTCAGGTCCCTTAGGATCTGTTCCATGAAGTTGTCATCCAGGTTTTTTAGGAATCCTCTGGCCCAGGTCATACCAGCTGTGTGATGCTCCAGTTAATTTCTGGCAAGTTGAAGTCCCCCATAAGAACAAGGGCAGTTGACTTGCAAGTGTCCCCTAGTTCCTCAAAGAATAGCTCATCAGTGTCATCCTCCTGGCTGAGAGGTCCAGAGAAGACTCCCACAATGACATTCACCCCTTGATTCTCACCCAGAGGCTCCCAACTGTGCCACTGCCAGCTGTGGGCTCCACACATTCTAACCCTTCTGTTACACATAGTGCCACGCCTCCATCTCTTCTGCCCTGCTCATCCCTTCTGAAGAGCCTGTGACCATCCAGCAATGCCCTCCAGTCACAGGACTTATCCTACCAGGTCTCACTTATGCCAGTGATGTCAAATTTCTGGGGCTGGGCCAAAGCTTCGTGCTTGGTACCCTCCTAATGGCAGCAGAGCAGTTACTACACTACAGGTATTCCACTGATTACCAAGATCTAAACCACAATCTCCTCTGGTTTTTCAAAGATGCATTTCCAGTGCATTTCGCTCCTAGGACAAAATCTACTGCCCATCTGTACTGCAACAGTCTCTCTTAAAGGGCCAAGAAGAGATGACTGGAATCAGAACAGTGAAGTACATTTTGGAAACTAAGTACCTCAGAGTTCAGGTGTAAGGGCAATGCAAGGGACTGTGTCATGTACTGCAAACACACACATATGCACACACTTGAGGCCAAGCTTCTTGCTGGTATTTGCCTTCACTACATGTTCCTCTTTTAAAAACAGTTTTGCCATCTGCATTTTTTCTGTGCATTCATGGATACCAAGAATAGAACCCTTCCTGTGAGGTAATCTTACCATACATCCCGGCCTTATGGAGAGTTAACTCAGTAACTGGCCAGCTGCAGCTGCCACAGCACATGTGGGAGGTGGCTCAGCTGTTTCACTTCTGTCCATTCCCTCCTGTCTTTTGACACAGGGATTTCAAGCCATTAATATACATATGGTCATGTTCACTGCCATAATATGGCAAAACACTGCTTAATAAACACATTGTTGAATACAGGGGAGCAAAAAGATGACACTGGGACAAAAAGAGCAGAGGGAAGAATGAAGTCTATCTGTCCCAACAGCCTGATGCTACAAAGTCTGACAGCAGCTGCCTAAGGAAGAATGAAAAAACAAGATAATGCCAGGATCATCAACCAACACTTCCCTGAGGTGCTTGTCTAGCTTCCAGAAGGACTAGGAGGATTGGTAGGCACCTCCTGAACCAGACATGGTCTATTTCTATTTGGTGTTTAATTAAGGAATATTTTGCTACAAATATTTCCAGCTACATTTTTGTTTATTTTTTTGTCTTCCAATTGGAAACTTCTGGCATCTACAACAGAATTTTACCACCAGCTTAGTGAAGAACAATCTCTCTGTTTTGACCCAGAACCCCAGGGTTTCATTTGGCTCCTTCTGGATTCTGATCAGGAAGATATATTCACCTCCCAGTTCCCTAGACCTCTTCAGGCATTTGTTGTTCAGGCAAGAGTCCCATTTGTTCCCTTTATGGAGCCTGCTCAGTATATTTGATCATTCGGGCTGCACTGTTATGAGCCTTTTCCAATTCTGTTGTACCTTTATGAAGACGGGGCCAGAGCTATAAGCAATATTCAAGATGCAGAAGTACCATCATGCAGTGTCATAACGTTGTTTTCTGGTTTATTCTCATTCCTCTTCCTAAACCCAAACAAGGCAAGTTGTTTACTTGAAGCCTGTGGGGAGTTCAGCTTTCTTTCTTACCCCAAAACTCTGCTATTGAGTTATAATGTTCAACTGAGAATAAGAGCTCAGGATTGCTCCCCTCACCAGCCCCACATAGCTCACATTGCATTTACCCATATTCCACCTTTTTTTCACTCAAGTGCTAAGCACTGGATATTTTTCAGTCAGCCCTCATCTTCATTGGAAAAACTCCATATCTCCAGTGAAACCTGCCATCTCTTGCTCCTTTTTGGGTCACCTGGGACACATTTAACACACTATCACCACAGATCACTGGGCTACTCCGTCTACTGGTGACCTGTCTATGGGAAGAGTTACCATTTATTTCTATGATCATTTTCATAAGGAGTCCTCCCTAAAGAAATGTTTTGGAACAGAAGCTGTCCTCAGACTTCTCTCCAGTTTACCAAACAGCAGAAATCATTGATAGGGTGGTCTGGTTTTTGTTAGCTTGGTTTAGTACCACAATGCTTACTCTCTGGTTTCCCTGGCAGATTTCCTCTTCCCTTGTATTTCAGAAAACTGAGGTGTTTGTGCTCACAAGTCTTTCCCTCTTTCCCTTGTTTTTGTGCCTTCATGCCTTATATATCAATATTGAATGAATAATCCTATTGTGAAATACAACCTGCATCTAGGCCCATATGAAAATACCACACGTTCTAGGAGTATGAATGCCAAAGGCTTAGTGTCTATACCACCATTATAGTCAAAGGAAAAACATGTGAAAGCATCACCAGGAGTAGGATTAGACCTTTAATATATGAAGCTATTAAAAACAAAACCAAAATAAACAAATGAAAAAAACCCCAACAAAAATAACTGACTGACTATCTCAAAGCAATTGACAAAATATCAAAGGAAAAGAGACTTACTTATGGGAAAACATAGTATTTTACATCTGAGAAGGAACAAAAAAGGAACCAGCCTGCTGAGAAAATGATCTACACATATATTAATGGAGACTATTGTGACTCAAAATGGAAAGAACTAGGGCAAAAATGACAAAAGTTATCAACAAAGCTTAGCTATTCAGTCACTAAAGGCAGAAAATCAGACAAGGAAGCATAAATCATGCAGAGGAGGTAATATTTATCAGACCAGAAGGGATATTTACAGCATCAAATGACTACGTAAGGACAGATAAACACTTTGCTGTTCTACACAATTAAGCGCATTGTAACCTAAAGCAACCTTCAGTATGACAACCACGTAAGCAGCAGCATCTTTGCTTTCACTTGGGAACCAAGAGCAGCCAATGCAATAAAGTCTGTACTTGAAAATTGAACACAAGAAAGGTCATATTGGCAAACTATCACAGTTATCTCTGAAAGAAACGCAACTGTCTACACTTCAGTAAAATAAAATTATATGTATGGATAAGAGTGACTTGGTTTAATACTTGCAAGTGACCACAGAAAGGAGAAAAATGAGGGGAAATGTAAGTCTATTAAAATAATTCTTCCCACTGATGTGTCTTCCTTGGAGCATCGTGCATTTGGAATTAATATTTCTTGAACTTTGCTTTAATTTTGTAGGAAACAATTTTAGGAAAGAAAACTACATACTTAATATTAATCCTTGTATTTATCATGCTTAAACAGTAACTTGCTTTTTGTTTTCCTACCTACTATAACTCTCCCAAAGGTCCATATCAGGTAATAACAGAGAGCATTCTTAAATACTGCTCAGCAATTACACCAGTAAAGTGGCTTGTTTATAGCTATAAAGCAAGCAGGAGAACATTTAATTACAGTGATAGTTATCTTTTACCCTGTAAAAGAGGTAATTCGGACCAGGATGCTCTAGTGTAATGACACATTCATTCTGCTTTACCATCTCATTTAGAGTGCAGGGATTAGTAAATTCAATGAATTAATTGCCTTGGAACCTAAGGTGGGATTTATGATGTGCTGTGTCCATCCAGGACCACTCCTTGGAAACCATTACACAGCCCCAAGATTTCTGCCTGAATTTAGTATAAACAAACCTCTACCTAGTACTCTCTCAGGAAAACCAATTCAGAAATAGTAGGAACTCAAGAGAAATGATCATAAACCAAACCCCTGTTCAGAGCTGTATTTTCCTGAGTTTGGCTGAAAATGAAGTGGGAAGTTACATATATTTGCAAGGAGATGAGGTACGTTTGATATGTCTGAGTATGTCACCATCTCCTTGATATTATAAGAGAATATCAATTTACGTTGGCAATTACATTCTCATTTTCAGCAAGACTTTGAGCTGTGCCTTGTGCTGTATCAGTCTTGGAGAGATGGATGTAAATAGTGTAGGGTGCATGTCCTGAAATGTAACTTTTCCACTCAGTGTTTTCCCAAACACTTTGCCCTCCAGCTCAGCCTTGCTTAGTGCTGAAATGAACAGAGGTTGCCCATCTAATGCTTTCCCTGCCAACAAAAATGAAAAACAAGGAGGGGAAGGAGAGTGGCAACTCATTTCTGCATTTTCTGGTATGAATGATACAATAACTCTTTCAAGGTCACAGAGTGACTTGGTGGAGTCAACTAAAGCCTGTGAAATGCAGTGAATCCCACTTCACTGGGCTGTATTTCACCTCCTGTAACTCACTTCTAAGATCCCCTGTGACATTTCTTCAGGAATTTTTCATTTCTTTTTAATTCCTATAGATTTATACATTTTCAATCACTTACAGATCGTTAGAACATCATGGCTGGACACAATGGGCAGTGAGCTGCCCAACCTAGACCTTTCGAGCTTTGCCAGGTCCCTCTGCAGAATTTGTACACTTTGCTACACAGTCCCTTGTTCTTCAGATTTTTGCATGTCCTGCAAAAATTTGGGAATGCTGCAGAGTACTGAGTGGCCCAATTTGTTTTGCTGTTGTTGGCTTACTCTGACATATTTCTGACTTTCCATGCTGGTGAGGCTTTCTGAAGTTAGAATTTAAAAAAAAATAAATCACAGGAAAGCTTGGGTTGAAAAGGACATCCAGAGGTCATCTAGTCCAGTGCTTCACCACTCTCATTCTAAGACTGATTCAACATACCTTATAGGTTAATCCCACCAGTAAATATTTTACAATAGGCAGAAAAGTTTCTTTCTTGAAATTTTCAAGAAAAACAAAAGTGTCTCAAGTTTCAATGCTCCTACAAATGCCAACCAGCCACAGAAAATGAATGATAGCATAAATAAACCCCTCCAATCCCATCCTGTTATTTTCATACAACACCAAGAAGGTTATGGACTTGGCTCATTACACAAGTTAATATGGAACTGGGTGTACATTTTCTAGAGGCGAGATTTTACACAAGTGATTGCTAGAATGAGTCAAAATTCATGTCCTAATACTGAACAGTTTAATCACAGGCCAGAACAAGATATCCAAGCACAAAAGCAGGTACATACTTTTAATTATTACAAACATGACTCTAATCTCATGGTTGAATGATCTGTATGTGTAGTGCAAGACAATCATCCAGGGCATAATTTAAACCATCCCATAAGACCCTTCCCTGAAGAACAGTTTACACTGTGTAAAATCTTCCTGTTGATAGAAAACAGAATCTCTTTTTTTCTACTTTGAGTATTAACTCTGTAGAATAATCTTTTATTCTACTCCTCAAACTAAGCATTACAACATAAGCTCTCAAATATCTGCCTGCAGATCGTGTTTGTACCTTTCTTTTTTTCTTGGGATTCTCCAGGGTCTTTGGCCAGTGGAGCTCTGTCAGCTTGGCTTACAACTCAACTGGGCAAGTGAAGTAGCAGGTCCTAGCAAACAAGTAATTGCCATTTTGAGCACATAATTTATGCCCCATGACTGCACAGTGTAATTGTCCATACACCTATATACATTCTACTCCCATCACACCAGCACTTCTATGGCAGCCAAGACTGCAGACTCCACTTGCTGCTACCCTAACTTATCCCCACATCTTTTCATGACCTCAGGGACCCTTCAGGCCTCTCTCCTTCCTCACTCCTGCAACTGATGACTGACCATGTGCACACCTTTTACACACTGGCTCAGCTCCTTCTCTTGGCTTTAGTACCTCGTTCCCTTAGGCTGGAAACCTTTGGAGGCAGTGACAGTCCTGGCATGCTTAAATAGATTCTTATGAGAGTCTCACACTTAATGATACTGACAACTACTATTTTTAACATATTAGTGCTGCAATATGATTAATAATTCAACTACTATTATTCTTACTGCATTAACTAACTGCATAATATTAGTAATAATTCATTATATTACCCATTGCCACATGCAGTGGTGTGAACAAGAATGACATCTCTCCCTGGCAGAAACTCTGTACTATGGCATGTCAACCTCACTTTTTGCAGGCACACCTGAGCTCCCATGCCCATATTTTAACACAATTAGAAGCTGCATTGCATTACTGCAGTCTCAAAGTAACATATTCTCTGTCAGACAGAGGCAAAAATTTATCAGGAAATGGCATATTATATGACTGCTGCTGAAAGGTCCAACATATTACAGACAATTGGGGAGAAAAAAATAACCAAAAAAGGCAGTTTTGAATTTCTGTTTCAAAGGGATTCCCATCTCCCTGAAAGCAGGAGCTCCCTGGCTCAGAACTATGATACATAGATTTCTGTTACCACCAACTGCGTCTAAAATGACACCGAAGTGTCCTGTTTGCTCATGTTATTGCTCTTCTCATAGCAGCTCCTCTAGAGGAGCTTGACTTTTCTGACTGACAGTGCTGAGAGCTCAAGCTGAAAGCTGGAGAGAAAAACTATTCTGACAATGGGAGCCCTGAAAAGGCAGGCAGGGCATTGATTTTGCTCCTGACAAATACTGTGTCAAAGATCACAGCCAAGACCCAAACAGCTAATGGTGTGATACCTGTTAAAAGAAAAAACTGTCTCAAAGGGAGCACTTATTCCCAGCAGGGACATTTCCAGGATGAGTGGAGGACACATGAATGGAGAGGTGTACCCCTCAGAGTCACAGTAGGTGTTCACATCCCTATACAGTCATTTTGCTATTGCAGACCCATGTAACACACCCCAGAAATGGGTGATGACACCCTCTACACACAGCACTGCCTCTCCTTACACCCCCAGGTGAAACACGACAGGCTGTCCCAGGTTTGGCTCTGCAGAATAGGGGACACTGCTTAAGTGCCCTGCTAAGAAGGGGAAAAGCTGCAGGAATGCCACCCAGGTGTGCGTGTCCCCAAAACAGACCCTGCTGCTCCAGCTGAATAGGTGCTGTGCCAGCAACAGCTGAGTAAGACATCAAATGACTTCAGCTGGGCTAACCTTTCCATCGATGTTATTGCAGTCTATGCCAATAGCAGAGGGAGCAAAGAGAGCACAGCTCAGTTCTCAGCTAACAAGTCGTTGGCTGCAATAATAGCCTGGAAAACATATTTTTATTTGTAATCTGAACAAAGTTGCTATGCATATCCCTGAGAGAAAAACCACAGCAAATCCCTGAACCACTGCCATGCCAACCTGGCTTCCAGGAAATCTAAAATGCCCTAAGGGATTCAATATCTAGCTAGAGAAAGTGAGAAAAGCCATTGTACAGACAGCTAAGGTGTGCCTAAAAATACATGCATATTTCAGTTACAATTCAAAATGTTACTATTGTTGTCAGAATTATTCAAAAAATGAAACTCTGATACTACCAACATACATGACCTTTGGATTCATTTTACCAGTTGCTGCTGTTCTGAAGTCTTTCATCTCAAAAACCACATGCAAGGAATTTTGAATGCAACTTGTCTCCATACCTTGTCAGCTTAATAATACTGTTTTACATTTCTATAAGCTCTGAAGGGCTTGAAATCCCTTCAGCTTTTGAAGCCACCTGCAGTACCACAGCTGAGACTAGGACATGGACATGGTCACACATCACAAAACAATGAAAAAGTGACATGTCTCTAAAGCTCCCAGAGGGAATGTGGAAACTGTATTTTGCTTCTCAGTTAGCATTTCTGTGTAATTCTTCACCTTGTTTTTCTTTACAGAATCATCAGAGTACTACTAAAAAAATTATAAGATAAAAGGTTTCCTGGTGTATTCAGAATCATCAGAGTACTACTAAAAAAATTATAAGATAAAAGGTTTCCTGGTGTATTAACTCCCAAGCTGCAAATAAGGAACTATAACTGTTGTTAGAGAACTTGTTTTCTTACTTTATTTCAGCTTGGTTTTGCAAAATAAGACCTGAATTTGACTTGACATTATCATGTAATGAGAAAACCCACCGAATTCTGAGAAATTACAATTGGATGAAAGTGGTACATTAACTGAGATGGAAACCCTTCACCTGGGAATGGAGGGCTTGGAGGGAAGGTCCAACCTGCAGCTTGCTTATCTGCAAAGCTTTCCATGGCACATCACCACAACACAGGTTCCACACAGACAAAAGTCCTGGCAGGTGGCCAGGATCCCTCCTGGTACAGATCTTGTGAAGGCAAACAAAATTTCAGAACACTTAGTGAAGGAATGAACTGCTTCCATCTCCCCCATGCTTTCCTTCAAAGTACCAAGCCCATTCCCTCTACCACCCCCCCGCTGCAGCAGGAAGAACAGGCATTAAAAAACAGCACCTGAGCAGTGTAGGGGAAAAGCATTCCCCAAAATTAATCTGCCTGTCTACCTGTCTGTCTCAGAAAGCAAAGCCTCCTTAGCCACCTTGTCCCTGAGACTGAGAACAATGTTGTACCAGGCATGAGAACACCTCATAGACTTGCACTTGCAACATAATAATGTATACACAAATGAAAAGCAAACTCCTTCCCTCAGTTTACTACCTTAAGTACTTTTGCTACCTGCTCATCATGGATCCCCCCCAATCCCATACCTGGTTTGGAAAAGAGACTGACAGTCCCTAACTCCCAATTCAGGTGTGCCTCCAGACCAACAGGCTCTCCCTGCCTTCATTGAAAGGCCTGGCCACCCATCCCAGTTCAGTTTTCAGCTCCAATGAGATGGAGAAACAGGACCACACTAGTGACACTTCCCTCTGTGTCATTTGTCACTGGGAATGATGTGTGTAAGGGGTTTTGAACCCAGGATAGCTAACCAGCATTAACTGCCGAGGAGAGGACAACACACTGGACAGGTTCATAACAAATACATCCAGCTAGTGATATTAAGTCACAAGAAACTATTTCAGGGACACTGGCTGATGGAGAATAAAAGAGCATTTTTGACTGCCAGGCTCAAAGTAGTCTGCCATTCTTCCCTAAGAATCAAGGTTGTTGCTTTCCATACTGCGTGTGCACCTTGAAATCACTACAAACACTCCTGAAAAACTGTGAAACTAAAACCAGGAGGGAGAGGAGTAAATATGAAGCTGATAAATCGAATAGAGTCAAATTTAAAAAATAACTAAGTTTAAAGCCAGAGCTAAAAATTGAAGTGAACACCTGTAACAGAGGCAGCAAAGCCCCCCTACCTCAGCCTGCCCCCCTCCTGGCTGAGGGGCCAGAACCCACCCCTGTGGGCAGCAGGGAAAGGGGCTGGAGCCTAGTCAGCCCTCCAAGGTCTGCAAGAGGGGAGCAGGTGAGGCCAAAGACCATAGCTTGGCCCTGAGCACAGATCTCTGTGCAGGGAGCACTGCCTTCTGCCACACATTTCCTGGGGCTCTGGTGCACGCAACTCACTCAGTGATCTAAAGGGAAAAGAAAAAAAAATAAAGGAAAAAAAAAGAGAGAAGGATATTACTTCACTTGCATGATTTTTGAGACCATGGTTTCTTGATGAGTGGCGGTAGCAATACTTAAAGGACAATAAAAGGCTTATTTTGATGTTTCTTTTTAAATGTGAAATATCCTAATATATTACGTATCCAGGAGAATAATCCAGAATCCTAGCAGTGAGGGTTTAGACCTAAGATGCACCCAGTTCTACATTGGAACAGGGTTTTAAAGATAAATTAAAGAAAATTTCTAAATTCATCAGCAATGTATTCTTTTAAGAATACTCAGTAGGAAAAGGTATTTGATTCAGAGGGATTCTCCTTTTGTGTTTTACCATCTTCTTTCTTAAACGTTGCTATGTATTCCCATATTTTATCTAACATTTCAAACTTTCCTGTTTTCTATCATTTCTCTAAAAGATATGTTCAGAGCCCAACTACAGCTATACTAGTTCCTCCACAGTGATACTTATTTATGGAGAATTGTGCCTGGGTTTCTGTTTTATGTTCCCATTAATTAAACAACAAACACTTACAAAAATGGGATGCACCCTATTATTTTTCCTACTATTCATATTTTCAAACAAAAAAAAAATAAAGCAAATCCATGTTTTTAGCATAAGCATTACAACTGACAGGTGAGGAAATTAAGCTGAAAATCAGGGGGTTACAAAAGTTCCCCAAAACCCCAAGATATTGTTTTTACACAAGTCTTGCCAGCTGACTCTTCCAAGTTGCCTTCCACTGATTACCTCTGCTATTTCCAAACATTAAAAAGATCTCACCATTAGCATTTGGGAGCTGGGTTAGACACACTGAAAAAAAGACTGCAAGAGTCTGCCTACTTTTATGGCATTTACATCCTATAAAATCACCAAGAATTAGGTAGTTTTTAGGGATCTGGAATAGCAGTGTTGGTGTTTATCTTGATGCACAGAAATGCTGCCATCTCTCTAGAGCCTTTCCATCACAGATGTACAAAACACTCTCCTCAAGCCGGTTCAGCTGCCCCTCCTTTCCAAAAAGAGTGAAAATAGTAAATTCACTTAACTCTGCCAGACAGTTTTACAGTCCAAATGAAAATGGAGTGGAGCCCAGACAGGCCCATCACTCCCCACTGCCCCTTGGGACTTTTCCAGCAGGATATTGGAGGCAAAGGAGGAACACCCTGAGGCTGGGTGAAGTGGAAAGAGAGGAGGGGGGGACAGGTTCCCCCATCTCCATCTCATGCTTTGCATCCTCATCACTCAAAGAAAAGGAGGTTAAAAATAAGTAGCATTAGACAAGATGTCTCCTCTAGACTAGATTAAAATATAGCTGCATCTCATCTGCTCTGCACCCTGTTTTGCCCAGCAAACCATCCCCTCAGAGGGAGGTGAGGCAGCGCACAAAGACAGACGTGTACCCAGCCTCCTGTGTCCCTGTGAAAAAATTTCGTAAATCGCTGATATGGAGCTCTCAGGTGTCAGGGAAGGAAGGTGAGCGAATCATCTGTCAAATATACTCGAAAGTCCATTTTCCCGAATTATTTTCTTTACTCAGTTTGTTGCTTCCTCCTATGTGAATGTCAGTGCACATCACTGAGGGCCTCCTGGTAACCCTGGCAACCCTCACATCACCACTGGCCCCGGCAGCCACAGCAAGCCCAAAATAAGTCTCTTTAAAGTCAAGTGTAGTGACTGCCAAGACATTTCACAATGCTGACATATTTAAGGTCACACTGCTAAAGGAATGGGGCTTCTCTCTATCTAGAGAGAGCGAGAGATTTCTAAGCTGAAAAGGTTCATTTCCTCTCTCCCCAGACCTGGCAGTGGTTTAGCTTTTGAGCCCATGCTGGCCTTGGTGAGAGCAGAGCAGAGGTTGTGTGTGTTCATGGGGCAATAAACCATGCACTAATCCCACAGGTGACACTAATTTGAGCAATAGAGTGCTTGATGATGATTTTCCTTTAATCTAATTAATTAACAGAAGTGACAAACCAATTCAGTTACAAGAAATAATGAAGAAAAGATCTCAGATAATTAACCATTAATTCAATGGCTATCCATTACTCCTTTTTGCATTGTAAATTGGTTTGTAAATTCCAGGGCCCGATATTATTGCTTTTCATGAGTCCTTGAGTGCAACAACTTGCAGGGCAAACCCATTACATGAAACATCAAGGCAAAAAAGCTTCACATGATCACTTCATTAGCCATGCTTTTCCCACAGAGGCATCATTATATTGGAGCTCTGTGAGAAATTAGTAGCTGAATTTTACCTTGAGAGAGGATTTTTGTTAACAAGTTGTTTGTTAGGTGACTGAGAAGTTCTCCAGTGGTAGAATACTTTAAATTCATTAATTTTTTCAACCTGAGTCCAACACAGATATTTTGCAAACACTTGGTTTCAGTTACATAAATTTATACTAGAGTGGTTAGAAGTGAAATATTTTACTCTTTCTGAATGAAATGACTGATCCCACCTATGTGGAACAACCAAGAGGCACAACTTTATTTAGTAATTTGAAAACCCATGATCACCTGGCAAGATCCCAGCCAGCTGCAGCAGACGCCTTATCTCTTATCGACTTGTCTCTGCTGTGTCATTCCTACTGCCTGTGAAGCTCAGGCATTTCTTTCCACTGAAAGGAGAAAATAAAAACAAGCAACTTGACAAAGAATAATTAGTGCTTGAAAAGGCCTGGTTTATAATCTGACAGTGTAGTCAGAGTATCATACTGCTCTGCTTGGCCACAGAGAGAGCATCAGCCTCATCTTAGCACAGTAGCAAAGGAAAAGCAAGACAGAGTTGTAATGGGTAATAGAAACAACATATAATTTGCTAATCAAATTAAAACTTGTGACTTTGGTTTTTTTTAAGGTTTTCTTAAATTGCTAAGTGTTAAACCAAGATGTTGTGTATGTTATGCTGGTTGTGGGTTTTGG